>ML354802.1:48341-66786 GCA_005239505.1 Nicotiana paniculata | reverse complement strand
GCCTGGCGTTAGAGCTGAAACGCCTGACCCTGCCTGGCGTTAGCCAGGCGTTAGAGCTGAAACTCCAACCTTAGCCTGGCGTTAGCCAGGCGTCAGGGCCCAAACGCCAGGCCCTTGTTCCGGTCAATTCCGAGTTTTGAAGAGTTTAAGTGTTTCCCGGTTGGAATAGAAGTCTCCTACACGTTTAGGGTTTATCCCAAACATATAAATAGACCCCAAAAAACACAACTTGAAGGATTCAAAGGATTAAAAGAGAGAAAACCATTGAAGTGACAAAACATTGATTTTTACATCTTTTATTCATTACTTTGTAGTTCAATTATGCAATTTATTTTGGGTTTGATTCTTATGAACATGTCTAGCTAACTTCTTTAATCTAGGGTTTTGGTAGAACCCGTTGGGATAAACTTATTGTGTTATGAATATAGTTTTGGTTGGTTGATTAATCTCTACTTGTTCAACTACGTTCTTGTTGTAGTTGATTGAAGGGCCCTCAATTAGCTGTTCCTATTTATTATGTATCTACTTGAGAGAGAGTGCATATTTAGGTAGTTGTTTGAACAACATCACTCCTGGAGTATATACGAAAGTCATAACCGAGGGTTTAGAGGTTGGATTAGAGATAACGATACCTCGGGTGCAATTCAAAGTGAACTGTAATGCAATCTAGCTAGCGTAACTTGAGAGAGTGCGTCTAGTAAATTATCATAATTACTTGAGAGAGATTTATGGTAGATAGAGTGTTCATGATTGATAGAGACAACTAATCAAACTATAAGAAGTATCCGAGAAGTAAGTTCACCAACGGGGGAAACCATAACCTTAGACCTTTATCATCATTATTTACAACACACTGTTAGTAATTGCTAGTTATTATTATTGTCAGTAGAATTAGTAAAACATCACCAAATTATATTAAAAAGTCTTGAGAGAATTAATTGAGTAAAAGTTGTGTATTCTAAAGACTTGATTGATACGTAAATTCCCTGTGGGATCGACTCTGGGCATAATACCCTGGATTATATTTGCAACGCCCGTTTAGTCTTTTATTAGACATAGTTGAGCGTGATCATGAGTATTGGGGCAGTTCTTATGCAAAGTGGTCAACCTATAGCCTTTATCAGTCAAACTTACGTGCTAAACATCAAGGTTTATCCACCTATGAAAAATAGCTAATAGGACTACTTTTTGTTATTGAGAAATGAAGGCATTACCTGCAGCCATCACACTTTATCATTAAGACTGATCATTTTAGTCTTAAATACCTTAGAGATCAGAAAATGACTACCCTACTACAACAAAAAGGATTATCTAAATTGATGGGCTTGGACTATGAGATTCAATACAAGGGCAGAGAATGTAGTAGCTGATGCTTTATCCAGAAGGCTGGAAGATCAAGGTCATTGTACTGCCATTTATAACCTTGAACCTTCTTGGATGCAGGAAGTTTTAAACAGTTATGAAGGCGACTTAGAAGTGGCAAAACATTTCACTTGTCTGGCTAATCAATCTGGAGTTCAAGAAGGAATCACCATACATGAAGGCCTGCTGATTTTTAAAGGACAGATCTGGATTGGGAAACACAAAGATATGAGGAGTAGACTGATCAATTTGATGCATTCATCATCAATGAGGGCATTTTAGGATACAATGAACAATCAAAAGACTGACAAGTGTATTCTACTGGCCCAAGTTGACTTTGGAGGTCACAGAATTTGTCAAAGAATGTGATGTTTGCCATAGATGCAAGGGTGAAAGTATTTCCTATCGTGGACTATTGCAACCACTGCCAATTCCACAACAAGCGTGGACTCACATCTCAATGGATTTTATTGAATCTTTGCCTAAATCCGAAGGGAAAGATACCATGTTGGTATTATTGGATAGACTCACTAAGTTTGGCCATTTCATTGCACTGTTACACCTTTTTATTGTGGTGTAAGTGGTGAGAGATTTTATTGATAACATTTATAAATTGCATTGGTTCCCAGTTTCAATAGTGTCTGACAGAGATAAGATTTTACGAAGCTTGTTTTGGAATAAATTGTTCAAGTCCTTGAAGGTGAATTTGAACCATAGCACTGCCTATCACCCTCAATCAGATGGGCAAACTGAAAGGCTGAACAAATGCTTGGAGAATTATTTGAGGTGCATGACTAGCCAACAACCTAAAGATTGAATCAATGTCTCTCACTAGCAGAGTACTGGCACAATACTAATGATCATACAACTTTGAAGATGGCACTTTTTGAGGCCTTATATGGCTTTCAACCTCCTCAATTCACCTTCAACTTGGTTAGCCAAACTAATATTGAAGCAGTAGATGTGTTGCTCAGACATAGACAGTTAGTAGCTAAGAAGCTACAAGACAACCTTCATCGAGCTCAAGGAAGAATGAAACAATATGAAGATAGCCATATAACTGAAAAAGAGTTTGTAGTTGGGGATTGGGTATTCTTGAAGCTCCAACCTTACAGGCAATCATCAGTAGCATTAAGGAGGAGTTTGAAACTTGCTGCAAGATTCTATGGCCCTATAAGGTTGTGAAGAAGATTGGACTAGTGTCTTATCAACTACAACTTCCTCCCCAGGCTAGAATACACCAGTGTTTCATGTATCCCTCCTCAAAAGGGAAGATATGCCAGAATGTGATACCCTTTATTGACCCCCTACAGTTGCAACAGATGGCCACCTCTTACTGAACCCACTGCCATTCTTGATAGGAAATTGGTTAAAAAGGGAAATGCCGCTTAAGTTGAAATACTCATTCAGTGGGCCAACCTTCTGCCGAAGGAAGCTACTTGGGAAGACACTGTTTCATTAGATCACAGTTTCCAAATTTTAAGATTTGAAGAGATGAATTTCAAGGGGGATGGAATGTTGCAATGCAACTTAGTATTCAATATTATTATCACTAAGTATAGTCTGTTTTTAAGTAAGTAGCAGAAATAGAAGTTTTCAAATTAAATGGGTATGCCCACAAGTTTCTACATCTACAATTAAGTCCTTGTAATTAGTTAGTGAGTTGGAACTACACTGATTTATATGTACTCGTACAGAGCATTTGGAATTAAGAAAAAAAATATTGTTCTATCCTCTCTTATTATTTCTCTCTTTATCTTTCTCTCCTCTCTTTGTTAGAGTTGTGGCCGATACCACAACAATGAGTGCTATCAATGTATGCACAAAAACCGCCAAATCATGAGTTGGAATCAGTTTACCGGAGCCTTGGTGGTCAATTATATTGAAACTTCAGAGAGTTTGTTGGCAAAGTTATAGATGACCTCCACCCTTCGAGAATATCTCTCTTAGTTCGAGCAATTACGATATTTCTCTTCATTGGATCCTTCATTTTTTCACATCTGGTCCGGCGAGATCTTTACATGATTACTCCCTTTTAAAAATTATTCTCATACATGATAGTAGGTTTTGTTTGTTCCATATTTTTTTACCTTTTTAGCATTTTCGCGTTAATAACTTCATTAACTAAGGGATACATCTATATTAATACACTTTTTACTACATTTTGTTTTTCCTTGATCTTCAGTAATTTTTTTTTCTCTTCCATAAATAACACTTTCACAAATATATCAAAGATTATGAAAGAAGAATATCTCAAAAATAATTCCGTCTGCACAATGAACATTTTTTTTTGAGTTTTAAACTTTTTTCTGTACAATTTAATTTTAACTCAAAATATACCTTTAATATATTTCAAGTATATCATATTATGATAATTTACAATGTAACTTAAAAATATTAACATGCCACTAATATGTATATAAACAAAATATGTCAAATATAATATTTATATACAGATAATTTATACAAATATGCACGATATATTAGTGCAAAATATAAATGGTATATAATAGTATATATTTAAATATAAATAATTGTATAAATAACATATACATATATACAATCAACCTTTTGCTTTTCCAATGATACATATAAAGATAAAAAGAATTATTCAAATTTAAAATCTCAAAAGATATGCCTATTTCACTCGTTAAATATGAAGAAAGCTAATACCTTATTAATAAATTCATAACTAAAAGTATAAAGATTTAAATTCTAAGGAAGACATTTTAAAGCTACCTAAAAAAATGATTTCAGGATTAATGAAAGAACTTTGTAATTGCAGTTTATTTTGTAGATTTTATTATCTTACTAGCGATAAAACGCTTGAATTATGAGGAGACATGTCCAAATTTTTAACTAAAAGATATCCAATAGCTTTCTTTGAAGAAAATCTAAGAGCTTAACAATTAAATTTTTTATCTAAATATTTTAGGAATTTGTCCAATGAAAAAGAGATCATGTGTAAATCTTTAATTTTATATCTTATGCAATATAGAAACTTTGTTTAATGGAAAAGATTGCGTGTATATTTTTAGAATTATTATTAGTAATCTTTGCTCCACTGCGACAAAAATATTTCCTCATTTTTAACAACTCGCCCAAATACCATCCTCGCTCACCAACTCCTCCAATGGCGATAGCCGCCGCCATTACAGTGCCTCTTACAACTCCAACCCGCCGTTCTCTTTCTTCTACTTCCGCTAATTTCGTTCGACTTTCCTCTCCGCTAACTCCACAACCAAAAGATCTCAAATTCGCCGCCGGTAGAGGAACACAGTGCCCTAGTTTCCGCATTTCTGCGACATCTTCAATGAGAATCGAAGCTCCGGAGAAAGGCTCTCCAGATTCTTTCCTTGATCGTAAAGAAAGCGGAGTTCTTCACTTCGTCAAGTATCACGGCCTTGGCAACGACTTCATATTGGTGATAATGCGCTGCTCGATATTTGAACATTGTTTTTTCTATTTTTCCGAGGAATTGGATATGTGCTGTCAAAGTAAAAGATATGCGGCAGTTGTTTCCCATTATCTTGGTCAACTGCATCTATTTTGTGATGCAAAGTTATAGTGTTTCACATTTTTGAAGTATCGTCCTTCCTCTGTCACGATTTTGGGATTTGTAAATCCTATATTTTGGTTTGGGACTCAAAATTTTGAGTCTTTACTAGATTATTGCCTCATTAAATGTGGCTTTATATAAATAACAGTGGACATTTTAAAAATGTTGAAACTTTAGTATGTTTTCTTATTTGAATGAGCTCACATTTCAAGACTTGGAGAGAAAATCCTATGCTTGTGATACTTACACTTTTAAGAAAATAATCCTATGTTTGTGAATCTTCACTAGCTGTCCATGACTGTGATGTTTTAGTGTTTGGAGAAGTACATGTAGAAGCATGAACTCAGAGGAAAATAGTCATGATTTGTTTAGCTCTTTGGTCTTTAATCTTTTATTTTGGGTGTTTGATTAGATGCTCATCTTATCCATGATTGTTTGAGCAGGTTGACAATAGAGATACAACAGAACCTAAGGTCAGTCCTGATCAAGCTGTGAAACTATGTGACAGAAACTTCGGGATTGGTGCTGATGGCGTGATATTTGCAATGCCGGGTGTCAATGGCACTGATTATACCATGAGGATCTTCAATTCAGATGGAAGTGAGCCAGAGGTGATATTGCTTGTTCCTGAATTAGAATTGATTGCATCTGTCTCTGGAAGGATTAGTTTGGCTTATCTTTTACGTCTAGAAGTTGCATGTTTGTGTACATTTGTGCAAATTTTTGCTAGATGAAAGGAGAGAATATTGGTTGAAACTATCTCGCTTTTCATCCAGTCTCTCTCTATCCTCTATGTTTCTTATCTTCTTTTCTTTTTGCCCAATTTTCTGTCAGCTGTTGTTGGATGCGTGAAAGTTCGAAAAATATTATGCTTATAGCAATCCTTAGGTACAGTATTAGAATGGTGTGACATGTAATCAGATGACCAGTATAATTGTCTACTAAGTTTGCGTATATCTAGTAGTCCTCAAATTTTATTTGTATAGTTCATACCAGCTTCTGTTTCTTTCTGATTGTTCCTTCCCATAGTTGAGTCCACTGGATATTTGAAGACTTTATTTCTGAGACCCTATATGCCATAGATTCTTGCCTGAGCTACAAATCGTTTTATCGTTTTATCCCAGTTTGATACAGGTGCTTTCTGGGCATACTTATTTTATTTTGTTCTGTATGTGTCTTCTGTGAAAATGGTATATGCTTCCTGGACTCTTAATATGGCTGGAGTGACTGGGTGTTGACACAACATTACACTGTGAAGACTTGTGAAGTCTTCATTTTCTAGGACCCTATTTGCAATACATTCTTGCCTGGGCCCGAACCACATGTATTGAAATTAGTTTATTGCTTATGCCTAGTTTAATGCAGGTGCTTTCTGGGCATACTTATTTTATTTATTTGTGTATACTTCTTCTGTGGGTAGGAACTAGTTATGCTACCCGAACTCTTCAATGTGGCTGAAGTAACTGGGTGAATACTAGGTAAAACCTATTAAATACCATTGACTCTGGTATGTGGTATCTACTAAGGTTCATGACCCATCTTTAACCTGTTATTACTTATTACACCAGTGCGGGTAATTCAACATAATTTTCCAAGGAGCAAACAGCTAAGACATCTCCTCCACATTCGTGCGAACTTTTCACCTCCTCTAAATGACCTGTCCCGATCAACTAGTTAAATAAATGGAAGCCAGGAAAATAATTGCAAATCTAAACGAATATACTTGGTCAACAGTCAAGCAAGGTAAGATCATTTTAATGGAGTGTCTTTAGTCTTTACCCACAGGAAGATGATTATCCACCTATTTAAGCACTCTAGTACTAATGGGTTGTCCCCAGGAGGGGCACATACTTTTCAAGATTAGAGATAGGTGGTGAATGTGTACACAATCTTTTTTGTTTTAGTTAGGTTGGGGGTTTGACCACTGTTGGCTCCTTGGGGTGGGGGTGGGGGTGGGGGTTAAGTTTACCGTATTAAAAAAAGGGCAGCCAACCCGTTTTATGTTCACATACACTACTAAAGCTGAGAAGCCAGAATTAGCATAAGAGTAATAGGTATATGGAGCTCAAGGATGATTTAGTGAAGGATGAAGAAAAGATCATGCTTATGTATTAGGGGAAGTTTCAGCGACTAGATTAGGATTGATGGTAGGCTGGATTCTAAAGGATTTTTGCTTCTCTAGGATTCGGCCACTATGCACATTTTTATTTACTGATTTCTGTGCTTGGTGTTAATGATGAGTGCATGTCCAAAACTTGAGGTATTGGATTTGTTTCAGTCAAAGAGCTGCTGAGTATCAACCAGCTTGTGCATTCCATTGTCGTCAAACAGGTTACACCGTTACAGATCCTCAAGTCAGAGAAGACATCAAATGCTCCACTTTTTGGAAAAAAAAAAAGAAGAAAGAAGAAGAAAAGAAGATAACACAGTGCGAACTTGAGCTGAAGATATTTATAGGATTGGGGATTGTCATGAGCGAGCTCTAAACCACTTATTTTCACAATCTCCTTTTGGGACTTCTGTGAAATTCATATTCTGGAAAAGAAAAGTGAGCATAATAAGGACATAGTTTTTGGGGGTAAAAACACTAATGGATTATATGCTTAGGTCAATCTGGACTAACCTATATTTGGAATATAAGGGAAGCAAAGCACCAAATATTTCACCCTTGTAGAAAGATTATCCTTGATCAGATCTGAATTTCAAGGTCTAGGCAAGTCTTACTTACAATTTTCTCAAAGAAAAGGTCTACGCAATTCTTACACCTTCTGCTCTTGCACCTGGAAACTTCACCTGAGTCCATGTTTGCTCGTACTGGAAGATAAAACCTGCAATAGTGCCTTGTATGTATGTTATTGTTCAACTTTACTTTGGTTTGTTCCTCAATTCTTGCCGTGATTTCTAAGACATTATATACACATCTGTGTTGAGTCTGGTATCTGTCCATTTCGTTGTTCATTTTATGAGAACTTGGATTCAGCCTATGTTTCTTTCCAGTTCCTTGTTTGGCAAGGGAAAAGAAAAAGATTTTAAAAGATTAGAAGATTCTGTTTGCAGCAAAATATGACCCTTTTCTGATGGAGTATGTAAACATAATTGAGTGACTTTATTTTCATGAAACAGAAAATCACTTGGATATGTAGTTAGGTCATTCCTTCTTTGTTCATGTTCCTTTCCTTTCCCTTCTCTGATATAGAATGAAAGGAAGCATGATACACCATTCTTATCTTCATCTACACAACATCAAAAAATGCCCTTTTTGTTTAGTCTTTTTTTAAATTTCTTTCACTCCGTTTGAGTTGAAATTTGTGCTTGTTAACAGTATATCCTTTTTGTAAATACAGATGTGTGGCAATGGAATTCGATGCCTTGCCAAATTTATAGCTGAGCTTGAGAACTCCCATGGAAAGCGAAGGTCTCTACATTCTATTTCTTTCTATATGTATATTAATCTACTTTATTGAGCCTTGTATATCTGCCAAGTATTTCCTGGTTTATGTTTTAGAAATTGCTTTCCTTTACTTGCTGCTTTGTATTGAAAACTCCCGGTGAAATTGAAGCTTCTTTAAACTTGCTTATTTGGTTCTAGAAAATGGGGTAGACCTATTCATGTTAGCTAGACCATAAGGAAACTAGAAAACCATGACCTTATAACCTCATCTACAAGAACCTTGATTTTGGTGTAGATCTTGACTCCAGGATAGCACTTGCCTAATGGAGCTGGAAATATCATACTGCTTAAGCTGATGATAGGTGATTTAATTCTCACTGATGGAATGGTTACACAGCATAATCACCTTAAAATTGCGCAGTACACCTGTACTAGGCTGAGAAGCTAGACATGGAAATGTCAGCTCTTAGTACACGATGAAGGAGTATCCTGGGTAATAGGAGGAGAGGATGAGGGCTGCAATTGAGAAGTTTGGCCTCACAGGTAAAGCTCTAGTAATGCTCACAGAGAGTTTGTCAGATGGTCAACTTGTCACCTCACATGCTTCTGTTAGATGAGCCAACCAGCCATCTGGATATTGAGACAATTGACTCACTTGCTGAGGCTTTGAATGGACGGGATGGTGGGATTGTTCTAGTTAGTCATGATTTTAGGCTCAGAAACCTGGTTGCCATGAGATATGGGTATGTGACAATCAGGCTTTGACACGGTGGGAGGGTGACATCATGGACTTTAACAAACTTCGAAACAAGAGCCAAATTGGGTGATTGAAGCAGATATTCTTTATGTGCAATAGTTATATTAGAGAGTGATGGTTTCACTTTTTCTTCTTGGTCGTTGTTCACTGCCAAAGGTAACTGTGAAATGTTATCGGGCCTGTTAAGTAAGCTGACGGGGAGAAAGTAAAGGTTTATTGGTCACCAATAAGACCTAGTCATGTTAGCTAAACCATGCCTAGAGCTGATGCTAGAGAGAGGTAGTGATTGTACCATGATCATCATATGAATCTCTAGTTGTTGCTTAGTTCACAATTTCTACTGTCCACTCTACTGTCTTCACATATTCTCTTAGGGTTTGGTGAGGATACATGTGAGCGTGTTTCTTATGTTGATATCATATCTGTTATGTATCACGATATCATTGTTATCTTATACTTCAGATTTTGGGATTCTGAAAGCTATTATGGAAAGTTTTCAAAAATTATTCTTCTGTTTAAGGTTTTCTATTAATAGAATATTTGTGGTACTTGTGTATAGAAGTAGTATCATCAATGCTATATGTAAAACTCCTAAACACCAGATGATATTTCGGTTAATGCCTCAATGACAGTATACCTGAATATATTCTAGTGGCTTGGATGGTTTATGCGTCTGTCCATAGTCAGAAAATAGATGTATCTCTGGGCAGCTGTAATTTTACCAGTTGCATAAATATGACCACGATCCCTAACAAGTTTCTGCATAAATTAAAAGTGATAAAGCACCCAAGCATTTGGCCTAGTGGTCGATGAAGTGGGTTGAGAACCATCAGGTTTTAGGTTCAAATCCTAACAGAGCAAAACACTGGGTGATTTCTTCTTTGGGGGAGAGAGTTACCCGGTAAACAGTGTTGTGAAGAGCGTGAAGTGAGGAAAAGCGACAAGCCCTTTTTCGCTTAAAGCGAGAAGCGAGAAGCGAGAAGCGAGAAGCAAAGCGCTCGCTTTTTTGAAGTGAAGCGGAATTTAAAAAAAAAATTAAAATAAATACTGCATAGACAACACATATAACTTTAAGCAAATGTTCAATACTTCAAATGTAAAAATTAAAGAGTAACATCAATTAAAGCACATAATGAACATCCTATTCTTCTACAAGATTGTCAAATTCTTGTATTCCACTATCATTATTATATTGCTCGTCATCTTCTTCAACTTCTTCTTCATCAACTATGAAAAAGGGCAGTATAACTGAAACGAAAAAATGGGCAGCATTTCAGCATTTTTATCACTGAAACAATGCAAGAAAATGAAGAAGAAGAAGAGGAGAAGAATGAGAAAGAAGAACTGAAGGGGAAAAAAAATTTCGCCAACATTTCGCTGCTGTTTGGACACTGAAACAGTGAAAGAAAAAGGAGGAGGAGGAGGAATTTTAAATCACATACTTGAGACCAAACTTGATGATCTTGAAGTTGAAAAGTGTAGAAAATTTGAACCCTAAGTTGCCTCTGTTGCTGCTGGCTCGATGGTCTTTTAAAAAAAGACAGTTTTTTTAATTAAATACGTTCGCAACCCAGTTATAAAGAGAAGCGCTCGCTTCTTACGCTTCGCATCGCTTAATTGCTTCTCGCTTTTTCAGGAGAAGCTAACACTTTTGTCAATCTGCTACGCTTCAGTTAAGAGAAGCACCACCAGATGCCTCTCCTCGCTTCGTTCTCGCTTTAAGCGAGGAAGCACTCGCTTTTTACGACACTGCCGGTACCTATGATGGTGGGAGGTAGCAGGTACTCCCTGGAACTAGTCGAGGTGCGGGCAAGCTGGCTCGGACACCACAGACACCACGACTATAAGAAAAAGTGATAAGATTGATTGCACCTTGTTTTCAGTGTGCTCAATCAGATTCTGATGACTGATAGGAGTGATTGGATTAACTGTCAGTGTGATTGTTATAGCTCACTTATCCTGTTATATGCCTAAATTTGATAATGGCATTTAAATGCATCTGATGAATATGGTTTCCTTATATGGTGTGGATTCTGATTGGCAATCGTATCTTTTTAAACTTGTAGTTTCACCATACATACAGGGGCTGGACTTATTGTTCCTGAGATTCAAGAAGATGGAAAGGTAAATATATATTTTCTCAGCCATTTTTCTCAGCCTTTTTCTGAGCTGATCGGATGTGTAAGATCACATAACCGACCCAACTAGTTTGGGCATAGTTGATTGACTGATTGTAGGAACAACCACACGCTATAAGCTTTCAGTACTGATGTTTTATTCTTCCTTTGAAGATATTTCAGATTATTTTGCATTAAATAGTAAAGCAATCATGTGGTTTGCCTTTTTGTTCAGATTTAATATTTGCTACTTGTTTCAGGTTAGGGTTGACATGGGTGAACCCATTCTGAAGGCATCAGATGTGCCCACGAAACTACCCCCTAATAGAGATCAATCTGTTGTTAAAGCAAGACTAGATGTTGATGGAAGTGCATGGAATGTGACCTGTGTCAGCATGGGAAATCCTCATTGTGTCACTTTTGGTACAGAACAAAGCCAGGTATTCTTCTTTGAAATAATTCTATTTGGTAACATTTGTGTGGACCAAAGGCTGATAGTAATACCATTGATTTCATAAGTTGTTATAAGTAAAATTTTCTGTTATCCTTAAAGGATTGTATAAGCTATTCTATGAAAAGAACAACTGAAGATTGTTGCGGTAAACATTGTTCCAAGCTTTTCACTCTGTAAATCAGCTTCTTAAACATCTCATGTTTTATCTAAGAAATCAAGTACATTGTTCTGTTATTTATAGCCGAATCGAAGTAAATATTCTTTGGATATTAATTTCATTCCGCCCATGAAAACTAGTCATATCATTTTCCTATTCTAAGAATTAGATTATCTGATATATTATTTCGTTAATTGACAGTATGCTTCTGCATGTGCAGAAATAGAAAACAGAAACAATTCACAATCTTGCGTCTCCCTCTCATTTACCGGGCTTGATTGCTTTACCTTTTTCTGCTTATCATGCAACAGGATTTGCAAGTAGATGAATTGAATTTAGCAGAAATTGGTCCAAAGTTTGAACATCATGTGATGTTCCCTGCCCGCACTAACACAGGTCAGTTTAAATCTATCAGTTTGGGAACTTTAATCTCTTTAACGATACAGGAGTAAGATCTTCACAACATCCTTATTATTTTCTCGTTACAAAAAGATTTTGAACCTGACGACAAGAAATTTTGGTGTCTCTATCTCATCTCTGTCTCGGTTGAATTAGCACGATTTTTCATTTGGAATCTCCTAAATCTAGGTGCTATGGACCCTCGTTTTTTAACATTATTGTTCTTTTCCTTTTAACTAAATGTAGCAGAATTGGTTTCTTGTGTATAATGTGGCATTGGAAAGAAATGAAGATTGAATGCAAGCAAAATACCTGAGATTCTGTTTTTGGTTAATCAGTTTGGTTCTCTGTACTACTCTGGCAGGCCATTCATGGTTATTGAACTCGATTATCATTTACGATCTTAAGTGACTGAGTAGTTGTGGTTCAGCATGCATCATCCGTTTCTGTTAGCACTTTCTTGGGTGGGATCTGCACTTTAAGTGCACTTCCGACGTCATTTTAGCTATAAGGGGAATGAACTCAAGTAATTTTCAAGTTTGTCATTTATGTTCAAGATGTAGCTCCCTAATTGAGAGTGCACTGTAGCTTCATGCACTTGATCAGAATTTTCTCAAGTAATATTACGTGCACGTTATGGCCGTTTGATCAGAATTTTCCCTACATTTCTATTTAAATATGACATATTTGTTTGATTTGCAGAATTTGTACAAGTCTTCTCCCCAACACACCTTAAGATGCGTGTCTGGGAGCGTGGTGCAGGTTTGTTTTCTGAACACAAATAACTTTAACCCACAAATATTTGATGTATTAGATAGGCCAAGTTATCTATGAAATATAACTTTATTTTTAACCTTGATGAGTATAGGTGCGACACTCGCCTGTGGGACAGGAGCTTGTGCCGTTGTTGTTGCAGCAGTGCTCGAGGATCGTGCTGCAAGGGTAAGAAGTTGATAACCTTTATAGGTTAATGTTGTAAAAACGAAAATTATGTCAAGTATGTCTATCTGTGTCTGTCCCATATATTTATTTTCGTTATTGATTACTCCTTTTTGATCATTGCCCTTTCCCATTCTGGTTACAGCGGTGTACTGTTGATTTGCCTGGTGGGCCTCTGGATATTGAGTGGAGTGAGAAAGACAACCATATCTACATGACGGGGCCAGCAGAGGTAGTTTTCTATGGGTCAGTTCCTCTTTAAGCCCTTGAATGTAAGTTCATTTTAACTTCATACATTCTGTAAGCTATTTAAATCTTTTAGAATTCATAAGTAAGCTCCAAATGTTTGCGAAATTTGTTGGAAAATGAAAGAAATGCAGAAGAATGGATCTTGGAAATCCAGATTACTTTGATTGTGGCCTCAATTGAGCTTTTTCTTCTTTCGATATCCTTTTGCGGTGATTTCTTCGAGATGTAAACTTTTACCCTCTCCCATTGGTCATTTCTAGGGGTGGAGAAAGTGCGTTAGTTTCATATTTGCTCCTCGAAGTTGTATAAGTATCTTTACTGAATGGAGCAGGCTGTTCTTCTCATTAGGACACTCACACTAGTGTTCATATAATTAATCGGTTGTGTTGAGCTTAGAGAAATTACGTTAGGCATAGACCTGTACATACCATGTACAAGATCTACCCCGAGCCATTGACATACCTAGTTTACCCATCAAGTGCTAATGTGTATAGTAATTAGTTGAAATTAAAAGGCTTTTTACATTTTGTAATTACTCTGTGTTCTACAGATCACAGAGATTACATATATATAACTATATAAGGGCGCGCTATTTGTAGATATTGAATATCTTCTTTAGTTTTTAGTTTGTCACATTGTGTTGAAATAATGTCCACCTTCCTAATAATGAGAACTGCAGATACATTATGTTCTTCCCCGTACAATTTTTTTCACTCTATTAGTTAGTAAAAATATAATGTAACTTGTGTAACCCCATATCAGACTTGTTAAAAGTACCAGTAATCAGTATATGTTGAGGGACTAAATAAGAGCTTTAAAATTTTGGTTGTGGGTGGTTTTCATTTTTGAGGGAAGCAATTTCATCCGTATGTCTTTTTGGAAAGTGCATTTTGCTATATCCTAAAGCTTTGCCATCCATGATTCTTTAGAAAGTTCACTTTGCCATATACTTCGTTTAGTACTTAGCCATAGTCACTTACATTCTCAGCTTTTCAAATATTCGGCCAGACTTGTTCTGGGTGAAGAAACACTCTTATTGCAACTGGTTAAGCTACTGTTGTACCAAATCATTATTAGCCTATGACTGACATCGAAATGGTTCAAGGTCTCTTTGTTTGGATTTTTATCTCATTCTCAAATCTCAAGCCTTGAAGACGACTTCTTCACTTTTCTTAGTGTAAATTAAAATGTGGCTTTCTGTAAGACTTACCCGGTTGTGAATCGCCTGGGGTTTCAATCTTGAATTGGTTGTTTAGAGCAACACCATATTAAAAATGATAAAGTTCTTATTTTTCTCATTAAAAACAAAGAACAAGAGAAAATTATTTAAGCAGATTGAAGATTCCTTTCTCAACTTGTCAAATCAATTGAGAAGGCTTTTCTGGGTCCTGGTTTTTTTTAGTCATACTCTAGACCTCATTTAATTTGGAGTGTAACAAATTATCTTTTTATGCATTTGGTCAATGGTTCGGTGGATGTTGACAAAAAGGAGTTGTTGAATATAACTTTGTGGAACTTGTTTCTAGTAGTTTGTTAAAACTGAGTTAGAGCGGAAACAAAATAGCCACTACATTTTTTAACAAATAATAAAAAATTCAATTTTTTTATAAAAAAATTACATCCATTAAACAAGAAAATTCTAGCTTTGATCATATGAAATATACTATTTTCATACTACATTGGGGAATATAATGGAGTAGAAATAGCATGGGCTAGCCAGTTTTTGGACTGGTTATGCAACAATAGCCAGCGTTTGTTAATTCGTTGAAAAATAGCCATTATTTGCTGCAACAGAGATCGGTCCAGCATAATATACTAGAGTTCGGTGCACCTGTGTATGAACTTCCAGCATATTATGCTGGAACTCCAACTCACAGAAAGTTCCAACATAATATACCGGAGATTCGAGTACCTGTGTATGAACTTCCAGTATATTATACTGAACCGGTAATATACCGGAGTAGTATACTTTTGCTGGAACTCCAGTATATCATGTTGGAGTATTATTCGGATTTTGAACAGTGTTTTCTTTCAAATTTATCTTTACATAAAAAGTGACTAAATTGTTCTCTATCTTCCTAGCTCTGATTATTAGTGGGTAACTCAGAGATTAAGATGAGAACACGATTTTTATTCAAAAGAAAAGACAAGTCTGCCTGTTTGAGCTTTACTTATATTACCGGTTTCAATCCGAATAATGGAAGAAAGTCGTGCTAAGCTATCAATCTACATAACTAAGATATAATTAATATTGTTTAAAAGTAAAGGTACAAAGTTACTAAATGATCATTTGAAGACGGATTTTTAAGACCAAGATCTCTTTTTGCTGATATATATATGTAAAAAAAAAAAGAAAAAAAAAACCTTTAAATTTAGTCGGTACATAAAGAGTTTAAAAAATTGAATTAGCAGTGCAGAAATGACAAAAAAAAAATATTATAATCAGGGTATGTACTTTCTATATATGGGGCCTAACTGTGGAACACTCTTTATTCACTTGATTAAAGCACGTTATTCAATCATTAACGCCAATATGGCAATATAGTTCTAATGAATTATGGACATGCAGCATCTTAAACAAGTTATTAAGCAAACATTTATTTAAAAAATATAAATTGTGAGTGTGTGCATCCAAATGCTTGGAAGGTGGCCAACTGGAAGCATAATGACTTTTCCACTTGTTCTTACGTACTATATATTAACATTATAGTAAGAACAAGTCTCTCTAGTTCCTTTTTGGCTAAAACAGATTAACAATATAAATAAAAAAATGTCAAGCTCTTAGGAATCTTAATTCAAAATTAAGACTTACTGAAATCTTTATACACATGAATACTAGATATATTACATATAGATTTGAACAAGAATAATTTTAAGTACTAGTAGTAGTATTTGTTCTTTCCACATCTGAAGAGGAGGAGTGGGAGCTAGCTTTAGGGGCGGAATCGAAGCCCGATAGGGGGATAGTATACATTCAGTCCGGATAAGACACTGAGATGAAAGACGAATCAAGCAAGAAAGGCAGAAAGGGAGCCGCTTTCTCGAGTGAGTTCTTTTTTGGGGTTAGTCTTCGCTCTTATGGAGTTGTATTCCCTAGGTTATGCAATTATCTTCCCTGGCCTGACAGTAGTCAAGGAAAAATCACTTGAGCTTTTAAGTACTAGTAGTAGTATTTGTTCTTTCCACATCTGAATGTGGGATATACTATATAGTCTATTAATCATTTCCTGACTTCAACTATTTGATCTGCTAGGACATGCAAATGATCAAAATTAAAGTCAAACATCTCTGACTTTATATGTTAAAGATTGCCACAACAGTACATGACTGTCTACAACTCCAATAGAGAAAATGTCAACTGTTTAGAATGATTTAAACCACATGTTTATGTCTTTTGACTCAAACCAAAATTCATTTTTCGTAACGTTTATTAGGAATTCATAAACTATATATATATAGAGAGAGGTTAACAATAAAAATCCGGGAGAAATGATTTTGTAATCCTTTACAATTTATTTTTAGTTTTATGTCTTTTTTTATTAGCGATCTTCATTTTTACGCATAAGAGATTTGAAAATAAATACAAGAGATTTAAAAAGATCATTTTCTTCTATTCAAATTGTAAGTGGTCACAAGATATCATTTTTTCCATAATTTTGACATATTCAACCATATATATGTGCTCTCTTTGCCATGACAATTTAGTGGTAAAGACATCACTATTTGAATAACAATATTATGAGTTCAAATACAATTAGTATACATATAGTCAAAATTACTCCAAAATAAGTCATTTTGGGTTGTCACATTCCTCTTCTTTTTTGATATATAAATTGTTTTTCTTGTAGTTGGAGTATGAGACATGACATAAGTGTATCCTTTAAGGAACCAAAGAGATTGTAAACTGAAACAAATCTACACTTCCACCAAAACAATTCAAAATCTAACACATGGACAATTTTTTGAAATCATAAGGATTAAAAAAAGTATTAAACAAAAACTATGTCTTGCCACTTGCCACATTGAAAATACTAATTTTATTAAGTGTAAGCTGAAGATTAACAATGTAGTTGTCATTAGCTTAATCACTGCTATTAGCTCTTTTAATAGTTAAATTTATCCTGATTAAAGTTTAACGGTGTATTAGTTCTATATATATATGCCACGTTCAATTAGATGGTCAATTGGACAAGCTCGAAAGTGTCTTTTAATTTTAATTATTACTAGTATATGTTTAATTTGATTACTGCTTGGGTTTCATTATCATTCGGAAATCATAGCACTTTTTCAAATTAAATTAAAGTTTAAAATTAATAACATAAACAAGTGTCTTCCGTTGTTAATTAAATAACACAATATATAGCTAATCCCCATCACGTTTTCTCATGAATCCGTGAATATGCATTTCGTGGGTTGTTACTGAAATCAGCTAAAGTTTCGATTTAATAACTTTCCAAGAACTGCTATCTGTATTTCGTGTGTTAATTAGTCGTCCGAAACGAAATAAATGTGAACTATCATATTCTACGTTACAAATCAATACTTTTTAATTAGAGTTATATCAATTACCTTTTAACAAACCTAATTGTGTAAATATTTAATAATACAGAACTTAAATTCATGGAAAAAAGGTGAACTTAATTAATGGAAAATGCCTAATATCAACTTCCACTCTCAGCGTCTACTCTTGCTTCAAATTTTTTTTTTTCTCCTTCTTTTCCTTTTATAAGGTATTTGTAAATTAAAGAAAATAATTATTTGTGTTCCATAATAGTGAAATGTTGAATATTATGACATGCAAAAGATCAACGTTGCTCATAATATAATTACCAAAAAAGAAGTCATATTTCTGACTTTATGTATTAGTACGATGGCCACAATATTGATTGTCTCTAATTATTTGCCAAAAAGGGAAAGGTCAACTATTTGGAATGATCTAAACCACATGTTTTCTGTCTCTGACTAAGAACTAGATTCCGTTTTAGGTGAGAGTTTATTGGAAATTCCAATATATATATATATATATATATATATATATATATATATATATATATATATATT
>ML354802.1:422-48322 GCA_005239505.1 Nicotiana paniculata | reverse complement strand
ATATATATATATATATATATATATATATATATATATATATATATATATATATATATATATTGTCAACTCGTTGGAGACAGACCATTTGCTTACTATATATTCCTGTCGATGTCTCTCAATCTTGGCTTTTGGACGATATTTTGTTATATTTAAAAAAAGCATTCAAAGTTGAAATAGAAAAAGAATTTTTGGATATGAATCCCATTTATAAAAAGAAGTTACAATTTGTAAAAAGAATATTATTTTATTTAAAATACTTTACTAATAAATTTTTTCAATATTTCTATCAGTATTTCAAATGTTCAAGTTCAGTATTTACCGCAAAACTAGTAAGAATTTCAACTCCAAATACCTTTTTTTAACTTAACTTCAAATACTATTTTTGTAAAAAAATATCATTTGATTTATGTTCAAACGCACGCACTTTTTTTTTGTGGAAAATTCCCAAGAAAACCTTCGGTAGCTTACGAGTTTGCGTCCATCCCTGGTCGAGTACAGTTTCCTTTCGATTTCTCCCTTGTAGCCGCTACCTGAATTCGCGCAAGTGTGTCCACATCCCCCAAACTGACTTGGCGAGGAATCCTTTCCCGCAAACAAACACAACCCCCGCATCCGTCACCCTTCAGGTGCATACTGGGTAACCTGCTCACTGTGCAATGGCTCGCGAATCACACAGGAGATGTAAACCGCACCAGGCAAGTCTGGTGCGACGAGCTCTGACTGAGGAGGTTGCTGGTGAGAGGAATTGATCCTAAATTTTCCATACGGGAAATCATCACTCACTCAACCAACTCAGCCATGCACCTTGCGGGTCGCCGTATTTTAAATTGTTGATTATAGAATTATTAATGTCGAATCAGTATCGCAAACTGAAATCTGATGTTGTAATTAGAGGAAACAAGAGCATGTGTTATGCGACTAATTAACATGCGGATAAGGTTAATCTTATATAAATCTATAATTAACAATTATAGGCAAAGTTCACCGGCCTATAGTCTTATAGGTGAACAATAAAAATAAATGGTGATTATTTCCTTAACGTACATTTGTCACGAAAGCTAAGAATTTCAAGAAAACTTATAAGTTTACATTTGTCACATATAAGTTTTTCAACGAGTCTATAACTTAAGATTTCGGTTGCAGTGTTAGTTTCCTAAGTCCAAATTATTCTATAGTATTATATTACGGCTGCTCATTTATCAGTTGTCAATTGTCATGGATTTTAATCGTTACAAAGGCTAATTGGTCAATTACGAACCATATATGCCTCTCGGTTTAGGTTCCAAAATAAGCTTCAAAAAATAAAAAAAATTAAATTTAAATCGAAGTATTTTGCGGGTAATTATAAAGTATAGTAAAATTTATTAGAGGGGTATAATTAAATAACTTTTTTAAGTATTCTAACACGTGGGGATCTATTATCAATTCAGATTTTAACCTATTTCATAGCCCATTAGTCTACATTGAAGCTCCACTAAAGTTGAGTGAAATGCAAATATGAGATAATTTGCTAACGTCAATTATATCAGTAAAAAAAATATAATTAAGTGCAATTCAACACATAGTTGAATATATATATGGTAAAATTTAACATTTTCCCCTTCTTTAATTAGCAGTCGTGTTAGTTAGTTGAGCCACTCACGTAGTCAATTGAAAGACTAGTTGATGTTGGACTTTAAGCATTGGGCTTAAAGACTTTAAGTATTGGGTTTAAAAGTCTAAGAGTGTGAATTGGGAAATGGTGGGAAATAAAATGGAGGGAAATGAAAATTTGAGTTAAGTGAGCTTTTATCATGAACTTTGTACCACATTGGTGAAAGACAACTACACTTGTGTGTATAAATATACGATCACTTCTTAGAACTCTTAAAAGGAGTTGAAGAGGATGTATCCTCGCGCCGTCGTCGTCGCTCAGCTTCGGCTTCGGATTTTAATTAATTATTGAATAATTAAATTAAATGTCAGTTAGTTCATTAACGGAATTAACTGAAATCCAAAAAACGCTGCTTTGCTTGTTTTCTTTCCTGAACAGACACTTTTTTCCTGAACAGACATCACACCTCTTCCAATAGTTGCCTATAAATTCTGAGGCATGACTTATTTTTCCCGACACTGAAAAANNTCTTATCGTTTATATATATTTTCTGTTTCTTCTAACAGTTCTTTTGATTTTCTGAGTTTTAACACAGAGGCGATAACAGTTGATTGATACTTAGTCATTATTTATATATGGAAATGAAAATTTGTTCCTTCAAGATCAGGCATTTATCTGACCTAAACTCCTTTTTTAATGCTATAATACTTTTTTCTAATTAAAGTGGAAAAAACATGCTACAAATGGGTACAGAGAGAGGGAAAAACGTAAATCAATATCTTTTTATTTTATTTTATTTTATTTTATATTTAGCTAATATTGCAGCTTGTCTTTGACTTGAAGCCTACACAAAGCTACATCGTTGACATGCGAAGAATTGAAGTTCATGCATGAAAGTAGCCCATTTGAAGCTTAGTTGGCAAATTTACTTTCCTCTTTAGCCAGATCAACAATTAGAAAAATAAAACAAGTTTACTTGGGATAGAAAGATTTTTTAAAAATGTTGACTTTAATTTTCATTTTACTAATGTCATGCTAATATTTACAATATATATTACTATATTCGGAAAATTCAGTTGTATTCTTGTCGTTTGGATAATTAAATTGTCCGACCACTATAGTCGAAAATTTTCGACTATAGTAGTGGAAATTATTTTTTCCGACGTACTTGTTTCCGACTACAACAAAACGGTCTGAATGTAGCCGTAAAATTGGATTTTTCGACTATTTCGATAGTTGAAAAACTGTGATTTTCTGACAGTATTTTCATTTAAATGATATCATACTAATATTTGCAATATATACGATTTAGGTATTCATAAACAGGAAACGGTTAAGAAAAGATTAAGATATCTAACATCTAGCACAATGTTTTCATATATTTCAGTAATTTCTTTTCGTCTCTTTCTGTACAAAGTGCAAACTAATATTTTCAGGAAAGAAAAAAAATTGATACAACCATATTCTAAAAGGAAATTATATACTACAAATATAGTGGCAGTCTCATTATTGGTTCGAAATCAAGTTGAGATTAAGCTACAAAAAAAAGGACATATATTGTACTTGAGCCTTCATTTTCTATACTTTTTTGCTATGAGAGAAATGATTACGGCTCTTCCATCTAATCATTCTGAGAATAATGATTGTAATATGCAGAACTTATGATCAATGGAATGGTTTGTTATTAAAAGTAGTAGCCGGCATACTCATGATTTTTATTAAGGTGTGTCAAAATATAAAAATGTAAATACACAAAAAAATTTAAGAGGAACATATAATAATAATATATCATTAAATTTTTTTACCTAGCTACACAATATTTTTCAGACGAAGGATGGTTAAGTGTCTGACACTTTCCTCGGATAAGGTGACTCAACAATTGACTCACTCTATTTTAATTCATGTGATGTAGTACGACTTACTTGAAATTTGAGGAAAAAATGAAAAATTCTAAAATTTATGATCTCAATATGGAGGCTATAAAAATGTACGTTAATTAAATATAAAATAAGTAAAATAAAAAATTTAAAATTAAATTAATTCGAAAGATAGAATAGTATATTCTTTTTTTTTTGGAACGAAATAATAAATATTATATCATATAAATAGAAAGGAGGGAGTATATGGATGAAAGTGGATACCATAATTGCACTTCTATCCGGACTATTCCAAGTTTTTAAATTGCCGCTAAACGTGTGTAACGATTCGATCTGTCGTAACGTAGAACTTGCATATTTATTGCTGTCATTGACATGTCATGGATTGGTTATTCTATTATTGATGGGTTAGAGTCGATAGGCTTGAAATCGGAATGGTTAAATGAGAATTCAGTAACTTAGTATATAAAGATAGCCTTATAATGGAAAAAGTCAACTGAGAGTTGACTTATTAGGAAACGACCTCGGAATGCGGATTTTGTGGCTAAGATAGCTTCGTTAAGTGATTTGGGACTTACGAGTATGTTCGGAATATTTTTGTGATGTCCGGTGTAGAATTAGGCTTGAATTGGTGAAAGCTAGTTTTTGGCGATTTCTGGTTGGCAGTGGAAAATAGGCTATCGGGGTCGGAATGGAATTTCGACAGTTGGAACAGGTTCGTAATGTCATTTTGGATATGTCTGCAAAATTTCAGGTCAATCGGAGTTGTTTTGGGTAGTTTCGGCATCGTTGGTGCAATTTAGAAAATTCAAAGTTCATAGGCTTGAATTCGATGTGTTTTTGGGGTTTTGATGTCGTTTTTGATGTTTCGAAAGCTCGACTAAGTTCGAACGATCATACGTGGTGTGTTGGTATGTTTGGTTGGGGTCCCGAGGGGCTCGAGATGGTTTCGGGTGGTTAACGAGGAGTTTGGGGCATAATTGCTGTTGCTGAAGTTGCTGGTGCTGGTGTTTTTGCACCTGCGGAAGAGGAGTCGCAGGTGCGGGCCCACAGGAGCGGACAAAGCTCCGCAGATGCGAAAGTTTGGCTGGTTGAAGGATTTCCGCAGGTGCGAGGTAATTGCCGCACCTGCGAAGCCGCAGGTGCGGGAGGTCGAGCGCAGGTGCGGAGGCTGAGGACTTTGGGATCTTTCCGCAGGTGCGCACCTGGGACCGCAGGTGCGCGTAAGTGGTCGCAGGTGCGGAACCATTGTTCAGAGAGTATAAAAATATGCCTTCGCGAATTTAGCCAGTTTTCTCAATATTTCATCCGGGTTTTATGCTTTTGAAAGGTTTTGAAGAGGGAATTCAATAGTTCTTCATTGAGATAAGGTTTTTGGACTCTAAACTCATTTATATGTGATTAAAGGTCGGATTAATGGTGAAAAATTAGGAAAAAATTAGTGCAAATAGGGTAATTAGGGCTTGGGATTAAGAGGCTTTAAAATGGGGATTTGAAGGGTCATTTGGACTCCGAATTCAGTGTTGTTGGTATGTATAGACTTGTGGGAGGACGAGGTTTCTTGTGGTGTAAATTTTATTGAGTTCCGAGACGTGGGACCGGGGGTCGGATTTGACCAATTTCGGGATTTTTGAGTATTTTTGATACATTTCGGTTGGGATTAGTTCCTTAGCATATTATAATGACATACATATGATTGTTGGTAGATTTGGAGCACTCGGAGGCCGAATTTAGAGGCAAGGGCACTGCAGAGTAGTATATTAGCCGACTTTGAGGTAAGTAACGCTTCCAAACTTGGAACTGAGGGTTCGAAACCCCAAACTATCTGATACTCGATGTTAATTAAGGTGACGCACTTGCCAAGTGACGGGCATGCGGGCGTACACCGAATATTTGTAGCCTGGATCATCCCATGGCACTGTCTAATGGTTATCTCAGGTTGATATTTGTACCGTGAAGGTGGCATTTACCTTGAACACAATAGAATTCATGCTAAGTGTAAATGTTAAGGCTTCACGCCGATATGTTCAGACCAGAACAGTTGATTATTGCTGTCTCTATTTATGATTATTGTTTTCATATACCCAGTCCTGTTATAGTATATGTTTCATGCCTCAGTCTCGTAAGTTGCTAGTTTATTCTATATTGTCATTGGGTTGGGCTGATTTTCATATGTTAGAGCATTGTGAGTAAGACTGGAAGGTACTGACTGAGTGAGGCTTGAAGCCTGGTTTTGAGACAATTATGAGGTCGGATTGCACACCGCAGCGACCCTGGAATCATGCCTTCGTTGGCTTGATATAGCGCTTGGGCTGAAAGGAGGCCCTCCGGAGTCTTTACACCCCCAGTGAGCGCACATATATTGAGGGATGGATTTTCCTGGACATGGATCTTGTCCGAGTATTATGTTCCGGAGATGGATCTTTTCCGTGGGTCTCATGTTCGGGAGATGGATCTTCTCCGTGGATCTTATGTTCCGGAGATGGATTTTCTCCGTGGGTCTTATGTTCCGGAGATGGATTTCCTCCGTGGGTATTATGTTCCGGAGATAGATCTTCTCCGTGGTGGCTGAATCAGCCTTTTCCCTCAGTACTAGGTGACAGTGTCACTTGTGTTTATGTAATATCCGGGATGGACGTCCCTGGGCCGGGAGGCCATAGTCTAGTACTGAGTGGACCACCTTATGAGAGTTTGATTACCTAGTATACATCATTCTTGATTCTATATGAATTCATGCTAGGATGCAGAGTTACAGACATATGTTGATGCATCGTGTTTATTTCCTGATATATTACTGTCATGTCCGAGTTATATACTGTTGTTCGAATTATCGGAGGTATAATCCGTCACTACCTCTCAGCTCGTAGTTTGGTTTCGTTACTACTGAGTTGGTGTACTAACGTTACCCCCTACACCTTGTGTGCAGATCCAGGTACATCGGGATTCAACTTTGGTCAGTGAGTAGCAGCAGTTTCATTAGAGTTGACGAGGTATCAATTGGCGACCGTGATCTCGTCTTCTCTTCCTTCTCTACCTATCGTATTTATTTTCAGACTATGTTGGTCATTCCTTTTTTGGTTGTATTAAGTACTAGCAGCTCATGACGTGTGACACTGGATCCGGGGTTTGTAGGATTTGGGTTCTGATTTCATAAATTATTTTTTTCCAAATTCTGATTTATCATTATTAGTATTCCACAGACTTGTTAAGAAGGGTATTTTATTGGTAATTGCATTTAACTTAGATAAAAAGGGCTTGCTTGGTTCCACGACAGGCGTCATCACGACTCCGGAATTGGTTCGTGACAACATGGTTTGTTTTGTATATAATACCTCTCCTTTTTTCATGAAGAGAATGATTAAATGGTGGCCCTTTTTATTTTATTTTATCTATCAAATTAAGAAAAACATTTACCCAACTCTGTTTTTGAATTATTTTTACATTAAAAAATTAGAAATATCTGTTCTTTTACTCATTTTGTATTTAAAACTTTGTTGTCTTTTCCATACGGTGAATATAATCTCAAGTCTAGTCTGCACTCTAAGATTTAATTAAAAGTTTAAACAGAATGTATTAAAAGCTCAAGGGTTTATCTAGACTCGACTAGATTGATCCTCATCACATAATAGAGGTAAGGTTTTATGTCCTTTCCCATGTCAACGGCCCGTCATCAGGAGAAGTGAAAGCCTAAGTGAATGCTTTAATTATACAAATGAAAGTTTCTTAAGTTTTTGGTAGTATCGTGAAAGCTTTGTTAGAGCCAAAACATTACAAAATAGGTGGGCGTTTAGATATTAAAATTGTTCTCCCTATGGAATACTTATTTTTGTATTTGCTGTTTTATTTTTTAATTATTTTTTTCAATTAAAGAAACAAAGGAGAATAACTAAGATTTTCTTAGCTTTATATAAATGGAAAAATAAATTTTAATTTAATTATGAATGTGCAACTCATAGTTAAGAGATGAAAGTATGGCAGATCGGCCGATAGTACTCTCCCTTTCTCATTATGAATAGTCCTTTTCATTGGGGCATAATTATACTTATATTCGTAGTATAGGTCACATGAACTTCATCACTAAATCAAGTACAGCTCTAATAATTAACGGACATGCACGACTTAAATGAATTCTTGAATAAATTTTGTACTCTGGTGCACTAAACTCTCGTTATGTGCGAGTCCTGAGGGTCTGTTGTACGTATTCTTACTTTGTATTTATACAAGAGACTGTTTTTACAGCTTGAACCCGTGACTTTCTGATCACATGATAATAATTTTACCAGTTACACCAAGGCTTCCCTTTAAAATTTCGCATCCTATCAAAAAATATAAATTAATGCACTTTGAGACTATCAAAATGCTTGGAGACTGGCCAACTTGAAGTGTATATTATATTACTAATAACACTGAAATGAATAAATAGGCCATGGATGGATGAGTAAATAAACTGTTCTTCTGTTTAATGGGACTACGGGAACAGCATTAACATGTAATAACCCATTAATTAAGTGTAATTTTCTAATTTATTTCTTTAATTATAATTTTCTAATTAATTTCTTATAGAGATAATAAATAAATAATTATTTATTTTTCAGGGGGTGCACAAATATCTATTTACATTTGGATCAATTGTTTGGACCTATTACGTTGATCAAGAAGGAATTTCCAGAGAAGGGCATTATTCGGCAAACAATTACTCCCTCCGTTCACTTTTACTTGCACGTTTTGACTTTTTACGCTCCTTGAAAAATAATAAATGAAGTGCATAATTTATCATGATATTCATATTAATTGATGCATATTTTATTGAATTTGAGAAAATAATTTAAAATGAGTAATAAATACCGTGGCCTGTGGGTATAACAGGAATTTTTTTTAATCTTCTCTTAATATACGTAAAGTAACAAGTAAAAATAAAAATCTATTTCTAAAACACATGCCAAGTAAAAGTGAACGGAGGGAATAGAAAAGCCAAAAAGAGATTGGCAATTGGCAGCGATTTTCGTTTTGTGGTAAAAGCGCAATTAATTTGTAGTGTGCTTACAACAACAACCATAGATCGCATTTACGCGTAAGATTAAGGTCATTGTAGGCTAGTTGGTTGGTATTTTGGACGTCGCCAGATTGGGAAACTTTTCGTTAGGGAGGTAAGTGAGACTTTAAGCTTTAATGCTTATTTTTACAAGAATCGTATTGTAAGTATATTTTGTCTGCCTGGTCCATGTGTTGGGACAAGTCTACGCTTGACAGAATCGGTCTTTGATCAGCCGCAAATATATATTATTGTGTAAACAACTAAAATTATTTAATAAGTGATTTGTGATGTGGTGTGATGTCGCGTAGCCTCATGCTATAGCGTTGGGGCGTTAGAAATTATTTTTTTGATGCCGTAATATATTTGGGGCATCGTGCATGACGTTGTGGTAGATTTGGGGCATCATGTATGCCGTCGTGGTAGATTCGGGGCATTGTGTATACTGTCGTGGACACATTGTGATATTTGGTTAATTTCTTGCACTGCTGTTTATGACAAGTCCTTAGTGTAGATTGTGCTGACATATATAGAGTTGTTGTTGAATAATTGTTTGGACCTTATAGAGTAATTATATGGTGAAAAAATTTCTGTTCATGTTATTTCTATGCTCATTGTGTGTTTGTATTTTCTAACACTTGTTCCAGAGGTATTCAGTGACACGACCCAAAACCCACTATAGGTCGTGATAGCGCCCAACGTCATCGTTAGGCATAATTTTATAATCCTGAATCTATCAGATAAAGGAATTAATAATTTAAATAAAATATAATGTAAAACTGTGTCAATGTTAAGCAAAACCATAAATAAATTTTAGAACATCCCCAAAATCCAGTGTCACAAATGCGTGACCGTCTACTAAAGAGTGCAATAATAATACAACACATGTCTAGAATATAAAAATAGACAAGATCAAGTCAATAAATAAGATGGAGACTCTGAGGGTTGCGGTGCATAACATAAGAAACAGCTTACCATAAAACGGGATGACTACCAAATGAACCTGTCAGATCCTGCATGTTCAATACAGAAGTATAATGTGAGAACGTAAATCAACACATACCCAATAAGTATCTAGCTTAACCTCAGAGAAGTAGTGACGAGGGATCGACATTGACACTTACTAGCGGTCCGATAAATAAAATGCAGGAATCATAAGCAGGAATAAAATACAACAAGATCAATAGAATAAGGTACATTAGATAACGAAATTCGTTCACAGTATATCATCAGTTTAAAATTTCTCAAGTGCCACACGTTATCTCGACAAATACAAACTATCAATTAAATCTCCAATCTCAGGTCATAAAGAGAATATTCCGTAATCTCCAAGTTCAATCAAGAGGGTAATCTCGTGGGTATTCGGACTCCTAGTGATTTTACGCACCAATTATGCCGAGGTCGTTTGGCCCGATCTATATAGTCGTGTACATATACTGCCGAGGTCATACGGCCGGATGCATGGATGCATCTCATATACACATATACTGTCGAGGTGTTCGACCCGATCCCCAAGGAGAAAAGAAACTTACCGACATACGAATCGCGTATTTACTATACAGGGTCAGACATAACGTAGACATGATATTTACCATCAATCGGTTTTCCTGCCAAATAGTTCACGGAGTTGAGCTTCAACCTAACATGATCCTTACCAACATTTCCTTATATTCTTCAAGTAATTAAGCTAACAATTAAATTCAAGTAATACAATTTATTGCATGGTAAATTACTAGGTCTATCCGGACATAAACATGAATCTAGTTACGTATGGACTCTCGTCACCTCATGCGTAAGTAAACCACACAAGTAGCACATTTCAAATATATCACGTAGGGGGTAGTTTTCCTCTCACAAGGTTAGACAGGAAACTTATCTCACTCCGAAGTTCCATAACCTGCCCCAACGCCTCTCTAACACTTCAAATCGATGCCCATCAATTCGAAACTAGTCAAACAACATGCAAATCAATCAAATTATACTCTAATACTTATAATTTAACAATTGATAAAAATCTTCAACTCTGCTCGCAAAGCCAACAAAGTCAACCTTCGGGCCCACATGCCGAATTTTGAATATTTTCGAAGATAAACATTACCCATAACACAACGAACTCAAATAAATAATTAATTCCCAACTCCATGTCAATTTCGTGGTCAAAATTCAAAAATATCATATTCTAGATATTCTTCCAAAATCCCACAATTTCTATAAATTTCCATGCTTAAATCCTTATATAACTCAATAAGTTGGAATCACTTACCTTGTGTTTCTTGATAAAACTCCTAAAAATAGCTCCCCAACTTCGGCTGCCCAAGTGAAAATGAGAGAAAAGTGAGTCAAATCCCTAATTAAAACAACAACGCCCAGGCCCGACCTTCTTCGCGAACGCGACAAGTCCCTCGCGTTCCCGAAGCAATACTAGCTTCTGCTCCCTAATTCCTCTACGCGAATGCGACACAGGACCCGCGAATGCGAAGCTTTACCAGCATGTTCATTTCAATCACAGCTACACATTCACAAATGCGAAGACCAAATCCCCCCACCAGGCAAGCTTCTTCATCGCGAACGCGATCGTGGAAATACGAATGCGAAGCCTTTCCATCCAGACCGTCACGAACGCGAGACAATAGTCACTAACGTGAAGCACAAATTCCCAGCAGCCCAAATTCTTCTTCGCGAATGCGTGAGACCTTTCTCGTTCGCAAAGAACAAAACCAGACACCGAAACTAGCTAAACATGGGGAATTGACTCGAAACCATCCCGAAACCCATCCGAGGTCTCCGAGACCCTGTCAAATCATACCAACAAGTATCAATATCTCATTCGAACTTATCTATAGGCTCAAAATGCCACAAATAACACCAAAATTATGAATCGATGATCACAATCCTTCTTTCAACTTTCAAACTTTCAAACTTCCCCGAACGCGTCCGAATCATATCTAAACATTCCAGAATGACGCCAAACTTTACGTACAAGTCATGAATCACGATACAAACCTACTCCAAGGCTCAGAATTCCAAACGGACATCGATAACGCCAAAGACCACTTCATATCAAACTTAGGAATTTCTAAAACCTTTAAAAATGCCAACTTTCCACAATAAGCGCCGAAATGCACCTGGACCATCCGATACTCAACCTGAACGTACGTCCAAGTCTAAAATCATCATCCGAACCTATTGAATCCTTCAAATCATATTTCCGATGTCGTCTACTCAAAAGTCAAACTTTGGTCAACTCTTCCAATTTAAAGCTTCCGAATTGAGAATTTTCTTTCCGAATCAACTCCGAACTTCCCGAAATTCAGTTTCGACCACACATTCAAGTCATTAAACATGAGTGAATCTACTCAATCTCTCAAACTGCCAAATGACGCGCTAGAGCTTAAACGACTGATCGGGTCGTTTCATTTAGAGTGGAGGGTCGAGGATCTTACTGGGTTATATTTACGTATAACTCACTCCTTACCTGCAAGTCTATGCAGATACTATTAGTGAAGACGGAGCTAGTAGCTGACGGGTTCGGTAGAGTTTATTCGATTATTAAGGTGGTTTGGCGCATTATTTGTGGAGGTTGCCAAAAGAGTCTTTATCATTTATTCATATGATGTCTTTTGCAATTCTCTTAAATGCTCCATGGTCTAGTGTAGGATTTGGGCTATAGTTTCATTTAATATTTTGGGTATTAATTGTTCATAGTTAATTATCAGATTATTTGGATACTCTTTTAATTAATCAAATGCTGGAAATTAGTGGCTAAGATATGAGAGTATGGTTCACATGGCGAGTACTGTTAGCTCGGTGCCAGTCACGTCTAGAGAGTTGTTTGTGACGTGGCATAATAACTATTATAATTAGTTTTTACGTGTTAAGAAAAGATGACCACCAAAGGATGTGGTGCAGTGGATGAGACTGCTCTTTCCTTAACCAGAGGTCTCGGGTTCGAGCTCTGGGTATGAAAAAATCCTTGGTAGGGAGAGCTTCCCCCCGAATGGGGCCCTACGTGGTGCAAATCCGGATACAGTTGGGCTTCAATGCGGATACCGGACACCGGATGGGAAACCAATAATAATAATAATAATAATAATAAATTTTTTTTCCAAATATCATACATTAAAACACGCTCTCTTATCTAACCTAAACCCTAAACTCACCGGCGATCTTTCCATGGCAGCCACGGCCGGCGGCCAGCCACCACCAGTGGCTACGTTGCCTCCCCAACCTCCCCCCACTGTCGCCCAACCATCTAGAACCACAAAAAACAATTCCCAATCCATGGATTATGCAAAAATATTAAAACCTACTGCCATTAATGCCCCATACACACCCTAGCTACGTTACCATTGAAACCAGTTGAGTTCTTTCACGGAGAACCAGTTGTGAAGTGGAAGAAATAAGAAGTAAAGCAATCTATCGTACAACAAGGGCTTCAACTTGCAATTCTTGGGAAATTTTCATATGGGAAGCCCGTTATTAGTGAATTACGTAAAGTAATTCCAACTCAATGTGAGATTAGACGCCATTGTTCAGTTGGTTTAATTGAAGATAGTCATGTGTTGATTAAGCTGTCATTATTGGAGGACTATGTTCATATTCTTTCAAAGCCATATTTTTATTTAAAAGCTCAGTCAGACATGTGGCAGATGCGTTGTACAAAATGGAATCCATGGTGGACACCTGATGAGACTCCCATTTCTATAGCCTGGATTAGCTTTCCAAAATTGCCTCCTAATTTCTTTGGTAAGGAATGTGTATTTTCATTAGCTCGTGCAGTAGGTAATCCATTACATGTAAACCTAGCAACTCAAAATGGAACTAGACCTAGTGTGCTAAGGTGAAGGTGGAAGTTAACTTGTTAGGTAAGTTCCCTCATCGTATTAAGATTGTGGAAGAAGCTGATGAATCTGGTCCAGAAGAGTTTAAATGGATTAGGATTAAGTATGATTATATGCCAAAATATTGAAAGCCTTGCAAAAAACAAGGGCATAATAAGGCAGAATGCTGGGTAATTCATCCTAAATTATACAAGAGATTTGATGATGATGTTGAGGATCAAGGCAAGGAGAAGACAGTTGTGGTGAGTACTGAAGCAATTGGTACAACTGCAAATTCAACAAAGGTTCTAGAAAGTGGAAAGGTGGTTGGTAAGCCAGCTACTAATCATGCCAAGCAGGAATGGATGCAAGAAAGGAAGAACAAATACCAACGGGATAATATGGGTCACATTGTTGATAACAAACAAGGAAAGGAAGCTGACAAGGATAAAGGGAACGCTAAACTTGAGGATGTAGCAACCAAGAACAAGTTTAATGCACTAGAGGTTGAGGAAGTTCATCAACCTATTCTACAAATTACTGAAGGCAAAGGTGAGGATCATAACAATGATAAGAAGAAGGAACATGGGGAAAAACAATCCAAGAAGGGCCAGGAGAAGGAAAAGGAAGGCAATACCGTAGTGTTAAGCCCTAATCCTAAGGCTTCTAGGGTTAGGGTTGGGAAAGATGCTAATACTAAACCAGTTGGAGAAGGTATTCAACATGAAATTAAGCGTGTGAAGAAGGAAGTAGTTGAGAAAGTGTTGGAAGACCAGCATAATGGGAACTTAGCTAAGGCTAATTCTATTGTTCCTAGTGATCAAAGTTCTGATGAAAGGGATAATAAGGAATCCATAATCGACTGGGTTAATAGAATGTTTGGAACTAGAAAAGAGGAGCTAAGGCAATCCAATGTGACTACAAACCAATCATGACAAGATATTCCATCTCAAACATTTGCAGATTTTGGGTAGCTTGAGGACCTTGATGAGGTAAAATCAACAAAGGTTTTACGGAGTGATGCAATAGAGGTGGATGATGATCATCTAGGCACGACAAAGACAACAAGAGACAAGGGGAAGAAGGAAAACATTCAACCTGGCGATAGGCTGGCGACGCCAGGCCTAAAGCCAGGTCCCCCAAGCGTTAGGCTGGCGACGCCAGGCCTGGCGCTAGGTTCAGCTGATGAGACAGCCACAGTAAACCCTATCCCTAGTGCAACTGGAGAGATTATAGAGGGGTGTTCCGGTGTATGCATTGGATAACAAACTTGATGAAGATGATAATGTGAAGGTTAGGGATGATACAGTGGGGTCAGATCAAAACACAAGAAATGGAAAGGGTGGTGATATCAATAGAACATACATTTCTGAGCAGACTACTACAGTAATTCCTGGCTAGGCAGTGTCTATGAGCAACAATTCAAAATGATGCAGGTTGTTGTTGCTTCTATGGAGAATAGCAAGGAAAAGGCTGATGAGAGGGCAATTTTTCCAAGAGCATCTGGGGAAATAGAGGAAGTGCCTATGGAGTATGACACTGATCAAATTATGCAGCTGCAAGTTAGTGTTCCACTGAAGACTCCGCTACAACATTTACATGATTTAGTTACACACAATGTGTCACCAATTGATGAAGACTTAATGAGAAAAAGTCCAGTGGAGGATGAAGGAGATGATGAATCTATAACAGAAAACTTCAAAAAAGTGACTAGGGAAGGAGATTTATCACCCACAACTAGTGCTAAAGGAGGTAAGAAAACAAAGAAGAATCAGAATAAAGAGCCACCACAACCATCAAGAATAATTCTCAGAAGGGTAATTTCTATATCTAAATGATGATGATCAAAACATTAATATGGAGCATAAGGTCTGTGAATACACAACAGGCCTTTCCTAGGGTGATCAACATGAATATGGAGCATAGTTTTTGTGTAGTTGCATTGATGGAGCCTTTTCAAAAGAAGAGACTCATTGATAGATATAGAAGAAGGTTGAATATGGATACTGCTTATGCAAATATTAATGGGAAAATATGGTTTTTCTTTGATGCAGTGGTGGAATGGGAATTAGTGGAGGATACTGAGCAACAGGTGACTATGAGAGTGTTTCACCATGACCTAGGGCAACAAATGATGATGACATTTGTTTATGAAAAATGTTCAGCAGTGGAGAGGTTGGAATTGTGGGATCACTTGTATTACTTAGCAAGTGATATGAAATTTCCATGGTTGGTAGGAGTGGATTTCAATGTGATATTGCATGAAGATGAGAAAATAGGAGGACTTCCCGCACACCCTCCTGAATATGAGGATTTTTCATTTTGTGTAAACTCTTGTGGTTTGTTTTAGGAAGCATATAAAGGAAGTCTATTTACATGGTGGAATGGGAGGTCCAATGCTGCGTGTATATTCAAAAGATTGGATAGGATCTTTGTGAATTTTCCATTTCAGAACATGTTGCCAACTATTGAAGTTGAACATCTAATCAGAGCTGGATCAGATCATGCACCATTGTTAATGACATATGGGGAGCAGACCACCAATTGTGTCAAGCCTTTCTGGTTCTTGAACTTTTGGACTAAGCATGCTACATTTATGGATGTGGTGAGGCAGAATTAGGAAGCTGATTTCATAGGGGATCCGTTTTTGATGTTCGAGCAGAAGCTCAAGAGGGTGAAGACATCACTGTCAAAATGGAGTAGGGAAACATTTGGTGATATCTTCAAGCATTTGGCTATTTTGGAGGACATTGTTAGGGTGAAAGAGATGTTGTTTGAAGAAGATCCTACGATTGAGAACATGATTGTGCTTCAAAAGGTTCAATCTGAATTGAAGAAATACTTGAGTATTGAGGAGCAGTATTGGAAGCAAAAAGTTGGGATGACTTGGTTTGCTGAAGGAGATAGGAATACAAGTTTCTTTCACAATCATGTCAATGGAAAACGAAAGAAATTGCAACAGAAGAGGATCAAAAGTGGAAGTGGGGTATGGATTGAAGACCAAGAGAAATTGTCTACAGCTGCAGTGGACTTCTATAAAAAACAGTTTAAAAATGAAGGTGATGCTTCTGACTTTTCCTTGCTCAATAATGTACCTTCGATGGTCACTATGGAACTTAGCAGATTGCCAACAATTGAAGAGGTAAGGACAAATTTTTTTGAGCTTAGTGGGGAGAGTGCTATTGGTCCAGATAAATTCATTGGCCTATTTTATCAAACATGCTAGGATGTTATTGGTGCTGATATACACAATATGATGCTACACTTCTATGGAGGACCTGCAATGCCTAAATCCATAACTCACACCAATCTAGTGTTGCTGCCTAAGAAACCTAGAGTTGAGACCTTTTTTTACTTAAGACCTATTAGTTTGAGCAACTTCATTAACAAGGTCTTGTCTAGCGTGTTACATGATAGATTGGAGAGTTTTTTGCATTCCCTAATATCCCCTAATCAATCTGGATTTGTGAAGGGTAGGAGTATATTTGAGAACATCTTATTGACTCAAGAAATTGTCACTGACATAAGGTTAAGGTGAAATCCAACTAATGTGGTGATCAATATTGATATGTCTAAGGCCTATGATAGGGTTTCATGGAAGTACTTATTGCATGTATTAAGGACGATGGGATTTTCTGAGCACTTCATCAACATGGTGTGGAAATTGGTGTCAAATAACTAGTACGCAGTATTGGTGAATGGGCAGTCTTCAGGGTTCTTTAAGTCTACAAGGGGTGTGAAGCAAGGTGATCCCCTATCCACAACATTGTTCATTCTGTCAGTTGAGGTACTTTCCAGGTCTTTGAATAAGATCTTTGAAGACAAGTCATTTGCACTTGGCACATGCTGATGATACTATAATCTTTGCACTTGGCATATGCTGATGATACTACAATCCATTAGCAATCTTTGAATACATGTAGTATGAACTCTATAATCTTTGCTTCTGCTCATCCTCCATCCTTGAGCAAGATTATGGCAGTGTTAGGGAACAATCCATTAGCAATCTTTGAATACATATAGTTTGAATACTATAATCTTTGCTTATGCTCATCCTCCATCCTTGAGCAAGATTATGGCAGTGTTAGGGAACTATGAGAAGATATCAGACCAGATGATCAACAAAGATAAGAGTTCATACTACATGTATTCAAAGATTGCTAATGGATTTTTTCAGGAAGTTGGAGCTATTACAGGATTTACAAGAGGTAAATTCCCCTTCACATATCTAGGGTATCCTATTTTTTACACTAGAAGGAGGAAGGACTATTATGAGGATATTATCAAGAAAGTAAAGGCTAAATTTTATTCATGGAAAGGAAAGCTGCTGTCATTGGAGGAAAGGCAACACTCATTTCTAGTGTGTTACAAAGTATGCCAATCCACATGTTATCAGTCCTAGATCCACCAAAAAATATCCTGGAGCATCTTCATAATATTTTTGCTAGTTTTTTTTTGGAGCACAAAGGGAGAAGGGAGAAGCAGACATTGGGCTTCATGGAAAAATCTGTGCCTTCCTAAAGAGGAAGGGGGCCTAGGTTTTAGGTCCTTACATAATGTGTCAAGGGCACTGTTTGCTAAACTATGGTGGAGGTTTAGGACCAAAAGATTTTTGTGGTCTAATTTCATGCGGAATAAGTATGCAAGAAGGAGATACCAACGGTGGTGCAATTTAGAAGGGGGTCTCATGTTTGGAGACAAATGCTGAATGCTAGGGAAGAAGTAGAACATGAGATCCTATAGGAATTGAAGAGTAGAACAACTAATATTTGGCATGAAAATTGGACTGGATTGGGTGCACTTTATCACGTATTACCTGAAGACTTTTCAATCAATGAAGATCTTCAGGACGTGGCAGAATTGCGGCAAGGTGAAACATGGGATGATCAACTGCTAGATCAAAATTTCAACGATGAAATTGCAGAACATATAAGGCTAAATGTGCATTATGAAGGTAGTGAGGGATATTGGGATAGCCATACTGGATTCCAACTCCTTCAGGCAAGTTCAGTGTTAGCAGTGCTTGGAAAATATTAAGGCATAAGGCTGGTCCTAATCAGGAATTCAAGTTAATATGGATTAAAAGATTACCATTCAAGATATCCTTCTTCTTGTGGAGATTGTGGAGGCAGAAAATATCCACTGATGACAAGTGGAGGAGGGAAGAGCAAATGGTGATGTCTAGGTGTTGGTGTTGTCAACAGCCCCAAGAGGAATCTAATGAGCATATATTTGTCACAATTCCTACTAACTCTCAAGTATGGAACTTGTTCATGGGGGCTGCGGGAATTACTGTGCCATTGATTCAATTGAAGCAGGTTATAAAGTATTGGTGGTATGCTCAATGTTGTCCAAAGTTGAAGCCATTGTTTCAAGCAGTACCAGCTATCATCACTTAGGAACTTTGGAAGAGAAGAAATGCAGGTGAATATGAGGGTTCAGTGTCCACAAATAGGGTGATTCGTGAGATCGATCAATAGGACATTGCATCAACTGGAAAGGGTGAGGCCTGCTTGGATGCCTAATATTCTATTGTTATGGATAGACATAATTCAATATTTTTAAGGATATAAACCTATATTGATCACTACAAGAGTAACATGGCAGCTTCCTTTTCATGGTTGGTACAAATGCATTACTGATGGAGCCTCAAAAGGAAATCCTGGTCCTAGCTCCTTAGGCTTTTGTGTGAAGAATGATGAAGGTGATGTGGTGTATGCAAGGGCAATAGACCTGGGGGTGACAAATAATATGGTGGCTGAAGCTAAGGCTATTCTTCAAGGATTGGAATACTGTGTGAAGCATGATCTTCACCCTCTCATATTGGAGACTGATTCATTGGTGATGAAAAAAGTGATAGAAGGGGAATGGGATCCTCCTTGGGTAATTTCAAATGATGTGAAGAAAATTATAGAGATGAAGGGCAACTTCCATGTGATCTTTCAAAATGTGTTCAGAGAAGGCAACTCAATGGAGGATTTTATAGCTAACATTGTGTTTTCTTTTGCAGGTACATCTGAGTTTCATTCGTTCTCTTAACTGCCTAGTGCATGGAGGAGGTTGATCTATCTAGACAAATCTCAAACACCTAAACTTAGGGTTAGGATAGAAAAGAGAAGAACCCATACTGGTAGCTTCACATGATTGGACTCTGCACAAACCTGCATGTTTCGTTGTCTCATTCTGTATGTTATTAAGGTACTTTCCAGTGGTATTAGCATGGTCACATACTCATTCTGGGGGTGCTTTTATAGTGTGCAGGAACAATGCGATAAGCATGTGTTGGATTGTACAATTTATCCCGAGTCTGATATGGCCAAATACTAAGGAAAACGCTGAACCTGTATGTGGTATTTCTGGAGATTGTTGAATCATTTCTTAGAGGTATTAGCATAGTTTCATGCTCAATCTGAGGAATTTTAGCAATGTTTAGAATGATGTCTATACTAAAGGTTCTAGCATGGAAAGATCTGAGCTTACAAGAACAAAAAAAGGCATAGTTACGAAGCTTGACTTTTGCTTTGCAAAGCCTACTTAAAGCTAGCTCATGCCTGGCTTTTGCCTTGCAAAGCCTTCCTAAAGCCAGCTCAAGCCTGGTTTTTGCCTTGCAAAGCCTGCCTAAAGCCAGCTCAAGCCTGGCTTTTGCCTTGCAAAGCCTGCCTAAAGCCAGCTCAAGCCTGGATTTTGCCTTGCAAAGCCTGCCTAAAGCCAGGTCAAGCCTGACTTTAGCCTTGTAAAGCCTTCCTAAAGCCAGGTCAAGCCTGGCTTTTGCCTTGCAAAGCCTGCCTAAAGCCAGGATCTTCTACATGTTAAGTTAGATGAGTGAGCACATGATTAATACTTGGACACACTCAGTCTACTGCATATGTAGATCATATAGTAGCTACACTTGGAATACTATGCTGGCTTCAACTCTGTGGTGGAGATGTTTGGAATTCATTTTAGCCTATGGACAGTATACCCTGGCGCCTGGTGAGAGCTTGATAGGTGCTTCTTGGTATTTTTCACTGGCAATTGGATTCACATACACTGACATGAGAAAGAAGCACTCAACTTATTATTTTGTAATAGCTAGTTCATTAGATTTTAGCTTTTCTTTTTAGTAGATAGTAGCTTCATGCAACTTCTATTTTGGTTTGGACATCTTGTAAGCTTTGAACCCATTTTGGGATATTATATATATATTAGCCACTAGGCAGCCTGCCTAGTGGTATATTTGCCTAAAAAAAAGAAAGTCTACATGTCATTTAAGGCCTTGTCCACTAGTGGTTAAACTAGAATTTTCACTAATGAAATTCAAATAAGAAGTTAAAGCTTACGAAAACGCTAAGGGTATTTAACAATTACTATATATACATAAAAATAATTTTGACTTTGTATATGTAATTTAATTTTCCAGTAAAATTGGTTTGAACGAACCCCATTAATTCTCCTGGCAGCTTTGCCCCTACACTTAGCCAAATTATGAAGTGGTCTTGACTTAAAGCCCTTTTGGTCAAGTCGTCAAAAACTGCTTATTTTAAAGAGTGCTTTTCATAAAATTAATTTTGAAGAGTAGCAATTTGTGTTTGGCCAATTCATTTGAGATGTGCTTTTTGAAGTATTTAATAAGCAAATTATACTTGGCCAATCTTTCTAAAAAGTACTTTTGAATTTCAAATCACGAAAATGGACAATATAGGTTCAATTTATAATTAGTATTATTTAAAAGAGAAAATAATACTTATTACAAAGTTATTAATAATTTTTTGTCTTATTTAAATAAAATATAAAAAGTAAAGTAAAAATATATATTGAAAATTTTAATTAATATAAAATATTGGTATATCAAAGAAATTGTATAATGTATCAATTATAATTACTTATCATTTATAGGAAGATTTAAATATATTAAATTTATTTTTCAATAAATATTAAAAATCCACTTCATAAATCACTAGAAGAAGGAGAATAAAATAAGAGGAAAATAAAAAAGAGAAGAAAGGGGATGGTAGAAACGAAAAAAAGAAAAGTTTAAACTAAAATGAAATAACTAAAAAAAATAAATTTATGGTAAGGATATTCATGTCTTGAAAAAATTAATTGTTCTGCTTCTACTTCTTGAAAGCAGCTAGCATTTGTAATTTTTTCTCCAAAATTAAAAAAACAGCTACAGCTAAAAAGTACTTTTTCTTTTTGGCCAATCACCTCCAATTTAAAAAGTAAATATTTTTGGTCTCCCAAATGCTCGGCCAAACATGTTATAATTAAGTTTTGATAAGGATCCAAAAATTTTAACTTGTGACCTAAAGCAAATTTTGAATTATATTTTCTTATGTCAAGAGAATTCGAAAGTTTATATACAAACAAACATAATCAGAGCAAGAATTTAAAGCTTACCGGATTTGTATTTGTTATAGAACTCAGAGTCCGTTTTAGTTATTGCATACTCAACTAATAGTTATATATATTTAATCAATTTTCTAGTACAAATGTAAAATTTAAGCAAAAGTTATTGGGTGTGTCTGAACCCGCATCTAATGTTATAGCTCCGATCCCATACATAATTTTATCCTATTTACAAATATAATTTTTTAATGAACAGAATTCAGTTGAATCCTTCCTTAGTTGTGGCTCTGCAACTGTGTCCAGGCTTCACGATTTTCCTCACTCTTAAGGTAGCATTTGGGAATCAATACAACCCTAAAAGAAGCATATTAAAAATTAACATGCCAAATTCTTGGCTCCTTTATGTTTTTAGGTACAGTTTATATATTAAACAATTAACCATATTTTCCTTTTCTATTCTACACTTCTTCTTGATGGCTTATTGCTTGACCATCTCATGTGAGCACATGGTTAGCGCATGCAATTATTGGTTAATTTGGCACAAGTGGATGTTTCTAAATGGGATTTTATTATATATTCTTTGTGAAAGCTTGGCTCCTGTCTTAATGGCTATTTGGAAAACATTTGTGCTACATGATTAATGTTTAAGAATTTTTTTTTTCTGTACTAAACTTAAATCAACAAGCTGGAAGTTGCATGTTGTTAAATTTTTCAAAAAGATCTATTAATGAGGTTTCAATCGCTGGCGGAGATTTTGAGCAGTAATGCATGGATAGTGATGTAGAAATTAGTAATATAGAGATTATTTATGTGATCATTAGTAATGAACAGATTACTTCTATGCGATGATTGATAATGAAGTAATAATTGTTCTAAAAGAACTACTTACGTGTTAGGGCATTTTTACTTTTTAAATAGTTTAATCCCCGTATTGAAATATACAAATTCTTATTTTATATTCTTTTTTTGGTAAAAATATAAATAATATCATTAACTCACAAAACAATACACCTAAAGAGCACCCAACTTTCACATCCAGGAAGGATAGGCCTCCGACAAATCAAGTAACATCTAATTACAACTTATTATGTGTATTAAACTAATGCAGTATTTGGCTTTCCTAGAGTTCTGAAATCTTTTTAGTTTATCTATGATTTCTCTTTTAATTTTACCACCACTATCTCAGTATTTAAAATTGTTCCTCTAAAGATTTTCCAATTTCTTGCTCTCCATACATGGTATATCACTGTTTCCCAGATTCCTGCTATTAGTTCCTTTTGGAACTGTTTTCATTGCCTCCTCTTAATCCCTTCAAGAACAACATGAACTTCTCCTTCTCTTATGGTAATCCCTGTCCACTGTTGGATGTCTTCTCGCACATTCCCTATCCAATCACACCCTGCAAATAAATGCATGGGAGTCTCCATAGCTTGTCTATCACAGAGGCAACATGTATTATCTGCTACTGGAATATGAAGGTGTCAGAGCCTTGTTTTAGTGAGCAATCTGCCATGTACAGCTAACCACATCACAAACCTATGTTTTGATCGAGCTAGTGATGACCAGATCAACTCAGCAATCTTTAATCTTTCCTGCTCCCCCACCAGTGCATTGTAGGAACTAGTGATAGAGTATTGCCCATTTGGTGTCAATATGTATCTTCCCTGTATGTACAAATCTCGCATGGTTTCTTTTAGTGCATTTATCTTCTTCCAATACCAGCTGCAGTCTTAAGGAGGTTTATGCATCCAAATGTTGGTATTGGTCTTCATATAGATGCCATGCACCCATTTGAACCACAATGTATTTTTTTCTCCACTGATTTCCATAATAATTTCTCAACTGATGCCATGTTCCGGCTTCGAAAATATTTGATATTCAACCCACCATATTTCCTTGGCTTGCATACTTTTTCCCATGCAACTAATAAAATTTTCTTTGTCTCTTCCGTACCACCCCACGAATATTCCCTAGACATTATATCTACTTCTTTAAGAATACTTTGAGGCAAGATGAAGGCAGAACCTCAGAAGCTATGGATAGAAAATAAGGCTAGAAATATGACTTGTAGTCTCCAGCATAAGATAGTTTTTTTGAATAAACAGTGGTGGTGATTTTATCCACTGATTGCTGATATTCCAACATGTTCCATTTCATGAAATATTGAGGAAAACCAAAATATCTGATTGGAAAAGTGCCCTGTGTAAATTGAGTTTTGTCCAGCAATTAAATCCTGGTTTGGTCATTAATTCCAGCCATAAAGATAACTTGACTTATCCATGTTAGCAACCAGCCCAGAAACATCACTATAGTTAGCCAATACTTCCATAACTCTTTTAACAGAGCTAGAATTTGCTTTGCAAAAGATCATAAGATCATCTGCAAATATTAAATGTGAGAGCTTTACTTGTTTACATATAGGATGAAATGTAAAGTCTGGGAGAGCATAATTGCATTTTAAAACTTTTGACAAGTATTCCATGACAAGGACAAACAAGAGGGGAGACATAGGGCCCCCTGCCTAATTCCTCTTTTCCCTTCAAAGTGTCCGTGACCTTCCCCATTTACTTTGATAGTAAATGTAGGAGAAGTCACACATGTCATCATAGTATGTATTAAATATGTCAGGAAACTATAGCCCTTTAGGACTTCCTCCAAAAATTCCCATATTCCCATGTCATAGGCTTTTCTGAGGTCAATTTTCATCAAACATCTTGGTGTGGTCTTCCTGCCATAGTGCCTCAAAAAGTCATACGTACCAAAACATTGTGTACCATGGATCTCCCTTGTACAAGGCAGATTGGTTGTCAGCCACTATTACACTGATTGCCTCTTTAAGTCTACTACAAATCATCTTTGATATACACCTATATAGGATATTACAACAAGCTATAGGCCTGTATTGACTTGCATTTTTAGGTACTGCAATCTTTGGAATCAAAACTATATTTGTACAGTTTATTTGTTTCAACAGTTTGCCATTGCAAAAGAATTCGAAAGCAACTTTAATGATATCTTTGCCTACAATATCCCATACTGCTTTATAGAATCCACAACCCTAACCATCATGTCCTGGACTTTGGTTTTCATCAATATGGAATATGACCTGTTTGACCTCCTTTTAAGTGTATGGCTCTAATAATTTCAGCTGCTGTGTGGTGTTTAGCATTTGACCATTTCTCATTATACTAGAAAATGCCTTAATTATCTGATTGTTCTTCCTCCCTAGTATCTCCTTGTAATAGTCCACAAATTGGAAGCTATGATATCAGTATCAGTCTGCCAGTTGCCTACTGCATCCTTCAATTGAGTGGTATTCTACTTCAGTCTTCTATGTTTGATTATTGTGTAGAAGTACTTGGTGTTGTCATCACCAAATTTTCACCCATGTGGCCTTGATTTTCTATTTCAAGTGCATCTCAGCAATATAAGAATGAATGTATAAACTTATTGTACTTCTCCTTTTCATGTTCTTGATAAACTGCATTCAAAGGATCAGAGTGCAACAACTTTTGTGCTTGCGTTAGAGCCTTACTTTCCATTTCTGAGTCACTAAGTATGTTTCTAAAGGCCTTAGTGTTTAATTCCTTCAGCACCCTTTTCAGAAGCTTCAGTCTTCTAACAACTTGTAACATGTTGCACTCTTGAATCTGTACATTTCACCCTACTTCTACCTTGTCTTTAAATTGAGGATGTTTGGCTTAGACATTGTAGAATTGGAAGGATCTTTTAAACTTAGGCTTCTCATATAGGAAAGTGATCTTTACTGGACTATGATCACTTATACCTTCAGGGAGGACATTTGCTTTACTTGGTGGCATTATGTCTAACCACTAATATCAATTTTTGAAAAAAATTCTCCGTCCACTTCTACTTCTATCATTCCATGTGTATCTCTGCCCCACATGAGGAAGCTCGATCAACCCACATGTGTCTAAAAAATGATGGAATTCTATAATTGTTGACCATGTTATTAGATTTCTTCCCACTCTATCATTTGCATTCAACACTGAATTGAAGTCCCCAACTATTATCCATGGATGTTTGCATGTCGTGCTATATTTCATTAATATGTTAGTAGCTCCTTCCTGTCCTATCATGTGTTAGATGCATACCCAAAATACATAACAAAGTCGAGTTTCAAAAGGGATGTTGCGCATAGCACATGTGACAATCTGAGTTGTTGTTTCCAATGGTACTACATTGTAGTAATCTAGTCTCCATATAATCCATATTCTCTCATTATAACAGGATGGTAAATTAATAATATAAGGCCATCCTCCAAACATTGTCTCTGTCATAATTTCAATCTTGTTACTTTTTATTTTTGTTTCTAGTATTCCTACTAAACACACTCTCTCATTATTGCAAAGGAATTTGACTTCCTTTTGCTTATTTGGGTTGTTAAGCCCTCTTACATTTTGTGATGACCCAAAAGGTCATCCCGTATATTTTTAGCTAAATTTGTATTCCGAGGCTGTGAAAGACTCCTTTTATCCCACCTCGATGTGACTTTGGTCAACATTTTTGGTAAACGGATACAGACCCGTGATTTGACGGTCCCGGAGGGTCCGTAGGAAAATATGGGACTTGGGCATATGCCCGGAATCTAATTCCGAGGTGCCAAGTCCGAGAAATGAATTTTTGAAGAAAATTATTTTCTGAGAAATATAAAGATTTTTGAAAATGAGATTTGATGTGAAACCTGTGATACCGGGCCCGTATTATGGTACCGAAGCCCGGAACAGGTTCAATATGTCTATTATGTGTTATATGTGAAATTTGGTAAGAAACAGACTTAGTTTGACGTGATTCGGATCATAAATGGAAAAATTGAAGTTTAAGAAATTTTGAGAATTTCTATAGATTTTGAGGTTTAATTCGATGTTTATGATGATATTTTGGTGATTTAATTGCACGAACAAGTCAGTAGGATATTTTTGAGGTTGTGTGCATATTTGGTTTTGAGCCCCGAGGACTCGGGTGAGTTTCGGGTAGGTGTCAGAGTGAAAAACTTAGGAAAAATCTGGTGTTTTGGGAATTTTCTGGTGTCTGGTGTTTTACTCTATGCGATCGCATAGGTATAGTTGCAATCACATAGCTTTGAGAAGGGGGCTGGGTAGATACCCTGTGCGACCGTATGTGCACGTTCTCGATCGTATAGGGTGGGGTCAGTAATAATGTGCGATCGCAGGGTCTCTTTCGCGATCGTGGTGCCTTATAACTCAGCTCTCTATGCGATCGCAGCTCCTTCTTCGCGATCGCGTAGACCAAAAAGTGCCCAGTTATTTAAATGCCCAAAAAACAGAATGCTCATTACGGGATTTTGACATTTTCACTACCTTTTTCTTCTCCACACCTCCTTGGGCGAATTTTGAAGAACTCTTTCACCATTACCTCTTAGGTAAGTGATTCTAACATTGTTTTCTTCCATTTTTCATCAATATCTATTAGATTCTAGGGCTAAAAACATGAAATCAAGGGTGGAAATTGGGATTTTGGGTAGAGTTAGGGCTTTTTGATTATTTGGGAATTTGACCTCGTTTTTAGGTCGGATTTCAAAACAAATTGTATATTCGGGCTCGTATCGGAATAGGTAGTCGGATTTCGTAAAATTTATCGGGTTCCGAGGTGCGGGCCCGGGGGTCGACTTTTGAGTCAATTTGTATAATTTTGTAAAGATTGAAAATTTATTGTTCGGAATAGTTCCTTATACGTTTTATGTGTATTTTGAAGTTGTCTTAGTTGATTTTGAGCCGTTCGGAGGTCTTTTCGCCCAAAAAGTCCAATTTTGAGTACCAGATTGTCATCTTTGAGGTAAGTATCTTGACTAACCTTGTGTGGGGGAACTACCCCTTAGGATTGAGTCTTCCTTGCTGATTGTGGTCCGAGTATGCGAGGTGACGAGTGTGTACTCGGACTTATTTGCAATTAGATTGGCCTTTTAGGATTTGTGGGTTCTCATATTATCTGTGTATGATTTATAATTGTTACATTTGAATCCTTGGTTGTTAATTTCATCCCTTCCTGTTTAAATTAGAATTTTTTATTTTCGGATTCCTTCATTGGCTATTTGACCTTACTTGACTTAACTGAATATTCTACTTCTCTCATCATCATGTTATATTTTCTTCCTAGTTTACATAATTGACTATAATTAGTGCCATCTAGGCTTATAGTTGACTAGCCGTAGTTGGAACATCTATTCGTTAGAGTCAAGCATGCCCGTGAGTCTTACATTGTGATTTATACGACTATTCACTTAAGTGTTACTTAGGTCTAACTGTTAGACATTTATGTTATTGGTATTTTCTTGATGTTGCCTATTACTGGGTCTTTGTTAAAGTTGATTTTATTCCGTGAAGTTAACTGTTTAGGTGAGATTGGTTATAGTTGTTTCCCTTACCGGGATTGTGTGGTTTCTCTTATTATTCCGTTGTTGATGATGTTGTTTGCATTGTTGACTTCCTTGCCGAGATGTATGGTTTCTATTACTGTATATGCTGTTAATGATATTGTTTGTATTGTTGACTCCCTTGCCGGGATGTTGTGATTTATGGTTCATATTGTTGATGTTCCTTGCCAAATTTTTGTCTTGAGATTGTTTGGGTGAGGAAGAGTGTAAAGCACGAAGGGTGATGCCATGTATTTATTTGTTGCATTGTGAGGAAGAGTGTAAATCACGAAGGGTGATGCCGTGTATTTATTTATTGTGAGGATGAGAGTGTAAAAGTACAAAGGGTGATGTCGTGCCATGGTTATGTTATTTAGCACGAGGGGACATTCCGTGCCATGTTTGTGTTATTTAGCACGAGGGGACATTTTGTGCCATGTTTATGTTATTTAGCACGAGGGGACATTCCGTGCATGTTTATGTTATTTAGCACGAGGGGACATTCCGTGCCGTGATTATGTTATTTTAGCACGAGGGGACATTCCGTGCCGTATTTATGCATTATTATTTCCGTTATTCCTGTTTGCTATTTACTACACTTGTTTAAGAGTTAATATTCCGCTGTGTTAATTTGGATATTCATACTGATCTCTTACTGCATTTATTGACAATACTTGATGTTCCTCTTGTACGGTATGGCAAGTTGAGTTACGGACTGAGTTCCGACAAATTTATCTTGAGGAAATTATGATTTCGAGATTTTATTGAAAAGTATTATTGAAAAGCAACGGTTTTGAAAGGATTATATTTGAATGACTTTTACATCGAAGGTATATTTGAAAAGCACTAGTTTTGCCTAAAATGATATTTGGGAGTCATTTATTGGGAAAGCATCTTTGGGAAGTTTCGTATTTTGAAAGAAACTATGTTTACGTAATTCTCTCTATTAAATATACCTATATCTACTTTTGGAGAAAGTATGTTTTCAAAGGGAACTCTTCCATAATAAAATGATTTTATTTGCAAAAGATTTTCATATGAACTGTTATTTAAAAATTTCCACCAGTTTATGGATTTTAATGGCTAAGGCCCGATGTGAACAAACCGACGTAGAGATGAGTTATTGGTGTTCTCTATTGTATTGTGTTTCCTTTCGGTTTGGTTTGTTTTGTTGTCTATCATTCTGTGTATTTTTGTGCTGTTTCGTGATTGATTTCTGCAATTTCCTTCCGCTTTATACTGTCCTTATTGTAAATCATTCCGTGAAATCTTAGATAGATGTAACGTTCGGTCATTTCTACATTCATGTTATTTATCTTGTAGACCAGTGGTGTCTTGACTAGTCCTCGTCACTACTCCACCGATGTTAGTCTTGATACTTACTGGGCACCGCTGTGGTGTGCTCATACTACACTTCTGTGTATTTTTGTTTGCACAGATCCAGGTTTTGGTTGTTAGTAGTTGTGCAGATGATTGATGAGGAGACTCAAGGTAACCTGTTGCTGTGTTCGCAGGCTTCGGATTCACCTTCCTGCTTATTTCAACTGTACTTACTTATTTCTAGACAGTTGTACTTAGATTTGGTAGAAAAATTTCGTAGAGCTTATGCCTTGTATTTACCGGATTTTGGGGAAAATGTAGACTCAGTCAAGATTTCTATTATCGAGATTGTGAAAGTTCTTTTATTATTGTTATCGTGGTTAAAAGGCTTACCTAGTCCCTAAAACTAGGTGCCATCACAGTACCCAACAGAGGGAAATTTGGGTCATGACACATTCCAGCTTAGACAACTAATCGTTCCTTTGACTGGGAACCTTTTGACTACCCAAATTGACATCACTTATTAGTGGTTTATCACTGCTGTTCAGATTACCTACACTATTAGCAGCATTGTTGGTATTCTCTCTATTAAGTATCTGAAATGTGTTTGAACTGACCACCTTCTGTTGATGATATTTTCCTGTTTGCTGCTACTGCTTGCCTTGGTTTTGCCTAATTCTCTTAGGAGTAATCCACACATCCTCCTTAATTCCTTATTCTATCGGATTCCCCTGCTTTGCATTTGTCCCATTCCCTATCTTCACCAGTGGTAATTGCTGAGCAACATTCTCATCATTTGTGGCTTTCTAATACTTCTCATGTGCTACATTTTTCTGGCCCTTCTTCTTCCTACAGTTGATCTCATCATGCCCATATTTATCTCACTACTTGCATAAGGTAGGCTTCCACTCATACACCACCTTCTGCTCCAGCAAATTCCCTCTTTCATTCCTAAAAGTAACAGAGTCAAGTAGGTTAGCGTTATTTTCCACCTCGACCAAGAGTCATGCAAAGTTCAATCCAAACTTTCTCTCTGTATTTTGATCAACCATTAGTGGTTTCCCAACCAAACTTCCTATCTTGATCAAACCCTTAGGACCCAATATTTGAAATCAAGTCCAGAAAACTTGATCCAAATTGGTACTGTCTACAACTCATCTCTTGTAAACTTTATTTCAAAGTTCCAAGATTTCACAATGAAGGGTGTATTATCAAAATGATATTTCCAACCTTAAATTACATAGTTTTTTCCCACCTCAAAATCAAATTGGACAAGGAAAATTCCATTTTTTAGCATGGCAATTTTATTAATTTCGTGCTTTGCCCACATACTTTGGATAAATCCCTATAACACAACAAACGGTGGGTGTGCACCTAGAACATAACACACCATTGCCGTCTTTCAATACTCAATTTTAGAGCTAATATCTTCCAATTCGATGTCAATGATGGGCGACTCACCATGAAGGGAAGGAGCAACATACTCCAATTTGAATTTGGCATTTGATACCTTTGAGATGTCAAAATTGTCCCAAATTGATGGCTTACTCTTTGGGCATGCCCTTTCTTCTTCATCCACTATATCTGCCCATGATTTTTGCCCACTACTTTTTGGGGATAGAATCCCAACACTTGTTGAAGCTTGCACGACATTGTTCCACAGTTTTTGAGCTTGCACTTGTGTCATTTGTTCACTCTCTTTTTGACGAGTTAATATTTCATTGATTTCCGATCCAATTGCTATAGGTACATGCCTTGTTCTTCTGCCCTCAAAGGCCATTACCTTGTGTAGCCATAGCCTGAGCTTGAAGAGCTTTTTGTGATGGCATGTGTGCCCTCTACCCCATCGCCGGTGCAGGTTAGTAAACCTGCCCCGAGAGAGAATATATTCCTTTCTCAATATAATATTGATAAAATCATGCTACCTTATTATGGAACCCCAGAAAAACTCGCAGTCGCTACAGCCTCTGCCCTCCGGGTGAGCACTCTATGCGCACTGGGTAAATCCCCACTGTGTAATAACATGCAAATCACACAGGGGATGTAAATCACACTAGGTAAGCCCTATGCAACAGGCTCGACCCAGAAGGCATTGGGGGAGGATCGATCACAGATCATCTGTATGGATGACCGTCCTCCAAACAAGCTGGCCATCCCCGAATGGACCTTATTTTATATTCTATCCCAGATAAAATAATACATAAATTCTTACATAACTTATGCCAATATTATTTATAAGAGGATGCAAACAAGATACTGAAGGCAACTATTTTGTTTGTCACCGAAAATAATAACGCTCATAAAGATGCGATAAATGCTCTTCGCCCAGTAGCATTTAATAGAGAATATTCCATGGCATTAAGAGGAATTACCCGTTATAGAAAATTTGGCATTTATGTTCATCGTTACATCTTTATCCATGCCCCTCATAATTGACATTAAAGAAGGGCACAATCCTTGGACCTCCTTCATAGCTATAAATAGTGAGCTCAGTTGTCATTGTAGAGGACCCGAATTTTTTGAAAAACTTACGGTATATTCTATACAAAGCTCAATACAATTTTATTTTCTTACTTTTAAATTTCGTTGTTGTTGCCCCCGAAACCCTATTCCCGGAACTGTTGCTTCTGTTGTTTCACCTATATCCTAATGCGAAGTATTGCATACTTCTTCGATTGTTTTATTATTTCAGGATCAAATTAACTCAATTGTCTAGAAACTACATACAAATTCAATTGTACCATTTTACGGATAAATAGTTTGGCACCCACCGTGGGGCCTAGACAATTGTGTAATTAAATTGATCATTTCTTTTTTTACTAACATGTTTTGATTATTTTCGTTTAGAAAAGATCACAAGAATTGATAGATAACATTGTTAACGACATGCACAACCCCGAGATTCGAGGGGATCAGCCTTATTTCGAGGACTCAATCAGTGACACTCATAATAAGGGTAATGATGCTACACCGGTGCATGACAAACAATATCCTCGACATGTTCGAGAGACCACTCCCGATGATGCTGAAAAGGAACATGTGGTGGACGCGGTAAGGATCTTGCAAGAGCAACAAGATAAATCACTCTAGGCCACCTCATGCGACAAGATAAAGTTATGATGGAGTTGAAGCAGGCGCTATCAGGTGCTTCAAATTATGCAAATAGACGAGATCTGATTACTCTCGGGGTTCCCATAAATCAAACAACACGGAGGGTCGACAACAACATTCCCAGGGGGTGAAATTGGCTCCGATGGGACAGGGGGAAACGGATCGAGCCTCAACAACGAGAATGATCCTTTCAAGAATGAAGTTTTACAGTTCATGAGGGAAAGTGAACGCTCGCATGGACCGGATGGGTGTGCTACCATTGCTGAAAGGCCCGGACTCAAAAAAATATACTCAATTGCCGTATAAGCTAAGTGCGACACTAGAGTTAACCCCGACGTGGTTCAAAATGCCTGAAGTGCCAAAGTATGACGAAACATCAGACCCCCATGAGCATATTATTACCTACACAACAACGATAAAGGGAAATGATTTACCTCCTCAGGAAATTGAATCTGTGTTGCTGAAGAAATTTGGAGAAACCCTCACGAGGGGAGCCTTGATGTGGCATTCGCTGTTACCGAGAATTCCATAGATTCATTTGAAATGCTCGCGTCTGTTTTCATCAAGGATCATGCTGGGGATAGAAAAGTACATGCCCGAAAGGCTGACATGTTCAGGATTGCGCAAGGAGAGTCCGATATGCTACGAGAGTTCATTACCCGATTCTAGAAGTAGAGAAACTTGCTCCCGACTGTTGATCTCGGACATACCCACACCACAATTAGGTAGTGAGGCGATCGATGCAATAATAAACCCAACGAAGGTCGGTATCAAATACATAAGGAGTTAGAATAGGGATTAGGTGTATATCTAATTTGATTGTATGATTTGTCCTAAATTACTCTTCCACATTCTTGGTTGGTGTTCTACTTATAATTTGTTCTATTGTTTGCAATTATAGAACTAAGATACGATATTTTTGTTTTGGTTTTTTTCAAATGATAAAAGGATCTAGGGTTGTGACTCCACCTAAGTGGTTACATAATGGGTTGTAAACTCTAGGGAAAGTTTTATTGGTCGAGGTTGTAATATAGCAATCACACTCGAATACTCACTCTATACCTCTCGACAGTTTGAGTGATTTTTCCCAATTTGGCTTTCTCAAGTCCAAATGGGTATTGCACAAAACAAGTGATAAATTCTCAAGTCGGGTCTTACTATCTCTAGATTCAACCCTTTAATTGGGGCTATCAATTTCTTGAGTTCACCCCAATTTCTTGTTAGCCAAGTTTTCCTAGACTTAGTCTCTCTTTCTCAAGAAGAGACAAAGTCAATTAGGCATGAATCAATGTTTGCAACCATTAATTCTTGAAGATCTAATTCAAACACTCATTAAATACCCACACTAGGGTTGGGTTACAACCCTAGCTAGAAATTTAGCTACTCATGAAAAATGCAGAAGCTAAAGAAGAAATAAAGATAAAGTCCATAATAATTAATTATGGGAAGAAAATCTAATGTTTGGAGACAAATATAGTACAAAATTACTTAAAGCAGTAAAGAAAAATGGTACAGGTGCTCTCCCAAAAAATAAACTTAACCTAAAAATGACAAAAAGTCGTATTTATACTAAGCTGAAAATATCTGACGAAAATGCCCCTGCGGAGGTTGTGCGGGAGCATAATTCTGAGTGCGATCCACACTCTGAGTTTATATGGTCAACTGGGCCTTCTTCGGTCGCACAAAATTGAGATGCAGCTGCACTTCATTTAGTTGTGTGGACTGCACATTTATGAGTGCGACCGCACACTTGACTTGGGCTAGGACTTGGACTTGCTTCTGCGGACCACACATTTGTGAGTGCGAACGCACACTGGATTTTGCGGCCACACAAATTCAATTTAAGTCTCTCTGATTCTCTTCTCATGCGGTCCGCAAATTAGTGAGTGCAGCTGCACACTAGCTTCTGCTGTCGTACAATAATCGTGCGTTCCGCACAACTTCAATTGCTCAAAATCCCAACTCTCTGAATTTCTCTTCTGCGGCCGCTCCAAGATAATACCGTAAGCATACTCTGAAGCTACTTTGGCATGATCCTTCATTGTTTGCAGCCACACACAATATTGTGCGGTCCGCACTGTAAGCAATTTTTCCTTGTTTTGGTCTTTGTTCAATTTTGACTCCTTTTTGAGTTGATTATCACTTCTTTGGCTCATTTCCCCATATTCCTGCAAGAAATCTCATTTCATTAGTTATCAAGATACCTTTAAGCATTTTCGAGCTAAAATTCAAGTAAAAGAGAGCAAATAAGCGGTCAAAATCCTTACTTATCAGCTGTCCCGGAAGAATGGGCGGCAGGAGCATTCTCCAAGGGATTGAATCTGAGGAATTCAGACGCTTCCCGAAAATCTAAGGAAGGATCGAGTTTCAAGCAATGACCTGGGCGGATGTCCACAACCGGTACAAATAAAAAATAAGGATTGAAGATGATCAGGTTGGTTTTCCATCATCGACAAAAGGACGAGAAAAGAACAAAGAAAAATCAGAAGATGATTATGAAGCGGATAGACGGACTTCAAGGGGCCGTTTTTTTCCATTCGAATGGACCGAAGGCCGCAATAGAGGTTTCCAGATGGCGGATAGGTTCGCCGTTGACATGAGGACTGATCACAATCGGAACAATCGATCAATGCAGGATAAAGATGTGTCAGGATCACGAGATCCTTCTTACCTCAATTTATCAGAATACAACTTTAAGGTCAGTATAGTAGAGTTGGTATCGGCCATGAGAAACATCATAGAAGCACGATTCCCGAAACTGATGAGATCTGATCCCATCTAGAGGGATCCAAACTTTTGGTGTGAATACCATGGGACGAATGGCCACCGGACAGGGGACTATCAAGACCTCCGGGAAGAAGTGGCATCATTATTGAATAATGGTCAGCTAAGAGAATTATTGAGTGACCGAGCTAAGAACAATTATGGTCGTAACCGGGAAAACGCGGAACCCTTGAAAGCAGGAGAAGATCCCCCCATTAAACAATCAACATGGTCTTCGGTGGAAACAAGATTAACGGGGTCACCTTTTCAGCAGCAAATAAGACAAAAGTATCTATAACTCATTGCAAAAGGCTTCGGGAAGACGATATCACTTTTACGGAGGAGGACACAAACGGATTGCTGCTACCACACAATGACGCATTGGTAATTTCTTTAAATGTACTAGATTTTAAGATTAAATGTGTTCTAGTGGATCCATGGAGTTCGGCTAATATCATACAATGGAGAGTATTTGAGCAAGCTAAAATCACCTGAAGCATTATTCTGGAAACAAAGATCCTCGCCGGATTCAACCTTGCAAGTGTGGCAACTTGGGGAGAAATTTTATTACTCACGAATGCTCAAAGAGTAATGAAAAACACTCTTTTCGAAGTAGTAGATGGTGATATAGGATACAAAATCATTCTTGGAAGGCCATGGTTGCACGAGATGAAAGTTGTACCAACGTATCATCAATCTCTGAAGATTACAGTGCCCAAAGGAATTAAGCAGATAAGGGGTGATCAACTTGCGGAAAGGGATATTAATGCAATTTCAGTCTCCAGTATCAAATAAAAGGAACACATGGCATAGCAGTTACAGGGAATGACACCGACTCCCGAACTAGATGAAGTTAGCCAGGCGTCGGAATATTATCAGGTGCCGAGATATTTCCAAGTTTTAGAAGAGACCGATGCAATGAAGTCCACAACGGAAGAGCTGGAGCAAGTGGCATTGTTTGAAGAATGCTTAGAAAGGAAATTCCACTTGGGAATAGGACTGCGCCCAAAACTCAAGTCCGACTTTATTAAATTCCTTAAATCTAATGCCGATTATTTTGCATGGTCGCATGAAGATATGACATGCATCCCCATAGAGGTTGCCGTACACAAGTTAAGCTTGGGTCCCAACATACCTCCGGTAAGACAAAAGAAACGCCCTGTTGCGAAACTAAAATAAATTCGTCAAAGAAGAGGTAACCCACTTACTTAATATCTGTTCGATCCGAGAGGTAAAATATCCTGACTGGATAGCCAATGTACTAGTAGTAGTTCCTAAGAAAAACAATAAGTTTCGCATGTGTGTAGATTATAGAGATCTTAACAAGGCTTGCCCGAAAGACTTATCAAAGCCATCGTGAAAAAGGGCTGATGCCTAGAGCCAAAAATGCTTTGGGGGATAATAAACCAAAGCTTCACATAATAAAATGCAAAAAAGCTTGCGCAAAATTCTTAAAAGGAAGAAAATGCAATGATTAAAGGCTTGCTTGAATATTCAAATGAAAAGAAGACGCAAAAAATACTTGAGAAAAAGATGTTTTTATTTACAAAAACATGTCAAAATGGCACAGGTACAAGAATTGGAAAAAGAAAAGAAAAATCAAACTACAGTATCTTCGGAACCAGGAAGAAGAGAAGTGTACGCGCCCTTGGGGGAAGTATAAGGACCCACCGATGGCTCAACATTTTCACCAGTTTGGCCTTCAACATCATCGTCCTCCGATTCTTCTTCAGTTCCCGAGAACTCAAAACCGGAACTAGAAGGGCCAGGTCCATCAGATCTCACTGGGAGTCCACTTTTATCAACTAACCAATTTCGGCATAAAAACAATGACACCAGATTTTGCCTCTTCCAAGAAGCCGCTTGCGCTTGAGTTCTTCTTTGAGTTGGGTTACCTCGGCAGAAAGGTTTACCCGGGCGGACCTAGCAGATTTTAGGTTAACATCAAGGTTGCGGACAATTGAACTAAAAGGTCTATTATGCTCGATAGTTTTCCTGTACTTCTCTTCCAGCTGGGCGTGTTTCGCCCCCATAGCAGCAAGCTCTTCGATTTTGGGTTTCAAAGCTACCTTTCAGTTGATCACTCTTTCAGCGGGGGAAACCTCGCGTTCGGTTGCAACAAGAACGACATTATGGACTTCAACCCATTTGCCCTTGGCTTCGTCAAATCTAACCCTCAGCGGGCCAATCTCTTGGCTAAGGGTTACCACTTCTTGCTTACTTTGCCGCAAACAAGCTTCCAATACAACATCTTTAGCAGATTTGGCTTCCAGTCCGGAAAGGCGAGCGAGATGTCTCTCCTGCTCTACCAAAATCTGATCCTGTGCGGAGGTAATCTCTTCCTTTTCACGAATCAACCTATGAAGGCCCTCAGAAGCAAGAAAGTTGGCCTATAAAGTAAGAAGGGTAAAATTCAGGATATGTTCACACCCAAAAATAGAAGGAGTAATAAAGAGAGAAAGGAACGTACCACTACAACTTTGTTCATGGCGTTGTTCAACAAACACTCCCCCAGAGAGCTTGAATCTTTTCCTAGTCTTTCTATCAAGACAAAGGCTTCATATAATTAGCAAGCTCCACCAGCCGGGATATCAAGTCGCATAGAGACCGAAAGAGTAACATTCCTCCTCCTTTGTAGATCTTCAGAAGGGGAAGCATAATTTTGCTCCAAATTCCCATGAACTGGGGACTGAGGAAGAGGAACACCTTCTTCATGGTTAGGTACGTTCAGTGGAGATGATGTAGCAATTGCTGGTGGAAGAGTGGATGAAGATGGAATGTATGTAGCAATTGCTATGGAGATGAAGCTGATGGATTTGAAGTGTGAGAAGCAACTACATCAAATTTAGTGCTGGTTGTTGGATGCTCACCAACCAAAGACGGTAGGGACCCGATACTCATCCACGAAGTGCCAGGCACATAAATTAGGGACCAAAAATGGTATTTGACATTATCTACCAAATCAAACTCTCCCCAAAAGTGTCGAGGCATCGTTCTAGGTTGCTGTAACTCTCTCAACAGGTCGAGCATCCTGTTGAGATGATGAGGATCGTTGTCTTATTTGTAGAGAAGCTCCATCATCACTAGCTTCTTCATCATCGTTGATCGTCACTGTGTCTATGACCGTCCCGAAAGAAGGGCCAGTCACCAACGCTACCAGAGATGACTCGGGGGAATCCTTCCTCGCCCCCTTATTCTTTTTCCCGGCTGCAGAGGAGAGTCTTCTCTTTGGTTTTTTTTCTTCCAACCGAGGAATCCTTAAAGAAAAATTTTCTCCCAAAGCAGGCCTAGATCCATATGTTCAAGTAAGCACCTCCTGAAGCAGCCTCTCTGCATCAGCAGGATCAACCAAGACATCCTCCTCGGAAACAACAACAGAGCCTGCGGGTAGACCTCATTTCATAAACAGGTTAGAAAGGATCAATCAAGTTCTTCACATGAAAAATTGAAATAAGGTGAGTTTGAATTACTTGGCCTTCCACCCGTATTTAGGGGTCAGTTCTTTCCACAAACGAGTCTCGGGCGTTGTAACGTCCAATATCTTTTGTACCCCCCAGTCCAAACCTTCAATTACCGGTGGGATCCATCGAGTTGCTGAAACAAATGAAGGATAGAGTATCAACACAACTATAGAAAAATATTTAGTAAAAGGAAATACTAAAAAAAAAGCTTACGAATGCGATTCCAAGCAATCAAAAAGGATGAAGCCGTTGTCAAAATGATGTCATTGGTGGCATCTGCAACGAACCGTTCCATCTACCCACCGTCGTTGTCATCATCTATGCTAGGCAACAGAGCATGGTAGCCACGCTTGCAGAGCTTTATCATTCCCCCAGGGAAGATTTTGGGAGAATAAAGATTTATCAAATGAGCTAAGGTTAACTCCTCTCTAGTTTCCTAGCATAAACGCCAAAGGCAAGAAACCGTCCTCCACACAGAAGGACTTACCTGTGCCAAACACACTTGCTAGCGGAGGCAAAACTCCATAATCACGGAGTCAAGCTCTCCGCTCAAAGAGAACGCACCCAAAGTAAAGGGATACGTGTAAAAATATGTAAAACCCTCCTTGGGTAGGGTGACTCGCTCCGATAGATCAGGAGAAATAATTTCCAAGTCATGGCAGCGACATTCTTCCTTCATAGCAGGAATGCTAGAAGGACGTATGGAAGAAGGATACCTACTGACGGCCCATGTACGAGAGTTAGCAGTAGGGGATTTCTCTTCAAAATCTTTTGTGGTAATAAGACCTAGGGATGATGGAGCGCAGTGTTGGAGTAACAGAGTCCTCGGCCTTGTTCTTGCTTTTTGAAAAACCGGTACGCTTTGAGGAACAGGCCATTGTATGGAAGAAGGAGAAGGTTTTTCGTTTGAAAAGAATTAGAGAAAAGATGAAGAACAAGATGCAAGTTAGATAAGATAAGCTTGAAAAATTATGAAGTATAAGGGATAAAGTTGATACGTATAAGTAAAGTTTTGGCGGCTGAATTCATGGCCATGATTACCTCGATAATCGGCAAAAGTTATGCTGATTCATCGGATGACGCGTGTTCGGGGCATTAAATGCGAAGAGACGTGCTGTAACAAACTGACTTGTCGTTTTGAACATTTACGCTCCTTTCAAGAGTTTGAAGTCTTGAATAGCTTCATATGATGTATTATGATGTGTTTGAATTGCCGGTTTTGATTTTCAAGTGTTTCGGGATTAATTCGAAATAACGAATTTCATGTTGGAAGCTTAAATAAAAAGGGTTATCCTGAGTTTGACTTTCTGCAAATGACTCCAAAATAGAGTTTTGATGGTTCCAAAGCCCCGTATGGTGATTTCGGGCTTACGAATGTGTCTGGATATTTATTTTGAAGTCCGACGTTATATTTGGATTAAAATGGCGAGAAAAAGAAATTGAAGGTTTGAAATTTTGAAGGGGAGTTGACTCTATTAATATCAGGGTCGGAATCCAGTTCTAGAGATTTTCATAGGTCCGTCTGTCATTTATGACTTGTGTGCAAAATTTGAAGTCATTCCGGATTGATTTGACATGTTTCGACACAAAATATAAAATTTGAAAATTTAAAAATTCATAAGTTCGATTCGAGGTGCAATTGGTAACTTTGCAATTGTTTGATGTAGTTTTATACATCGAGTAAGTCCTCTGTGTTACGATACAATACTTATTGGTATATCTTGACGAGGCCCCGAGTGTCTCGGGTGAGTTTCAGACGGGGTTCGGATCGCTTGAAGCGTTGTTGAAGCTACTGGAATTTTTGGGTTGCTGGTGCAACCGCTTTTGCATAAGCTTGGTCGCAGAAGCGACTCCGCAGAAGCGAGCATCCCATCGCAAAAGCAAAATAGGCACTACTGGGCAAGAGCCACAGATGCAGAGGAATCAACGCAGATGCGCGACCGCAGATGCGGGGGTTTTGATTAATTTGCACGTTCTTTGACTAGTTTCGAATTGTTTGTCTTGGAATTGAGGAGATAGGAAGGCTTTCGGAGGTTCATACGGACGAAATGTAATTTTTGGAGTATTGTTTAGCGTGCTCGACATTAGATTCGGCTTGTTCGAGGTAAGTAACATTTCTAAACTTGGAGCTGAGGGTATGAACCATGAATATACGTGTTATGTGATTTGTTTGGAGGTGACGCACATACTAGCTGAATGGCGTGTGGGCGTGCACCGTAGAAATTGTGACGTAGTTGATTTCATGGAATTTTGTACTCAAATAATCTTGGCATTATCCATGCACTTTCATGTGTTAAAGAAATTAAGTTGAGAATCATGTTAAAAAAAATCATGCTGAGGCTATATGCCGGTATTATTGAGACCCACAGAGGTTGTATTGCTGTTGATTTATTTGTCTAAATTGTAATTTCATACTCACATGTTCATCCAGTTATGAGGATATTTATGGGAACGAGTTGCACGCTGCAGCAGGCCATATTGCCTTTATATATATTTATTATTATATGAATCGGGGATGCACATCGCGACAGACCTTATAGGATTTAATATTATGGGATCGAACTGCACACCGCAGCAGGCCAGATTGACTTATTGTAGCGCTTAGGTTGAAGGAGCCCCTCCGGAGTCTACACTCCCTAGTGAACACAGATGATATTATATTTGGATGGATTTCCCTGGGCATACAGTTGCCTTATTTATTATATTTGGGATGGATTTTCCTGGGTATGGAGTTGTTTTATTTATTTATATTTGGGATGAACTTCCCTGGGCATGGAGTTGCCTTATTTATTTATATTTGGGATGAATTTCCTTGGGCTGGATTGGCCCTATACATTACTGAGTGACAAATTGTCAGTTGCATTTTATATTGAGGGACGAATCTTCCCTGGGCTGGATCTGCCCCATACAGTATTGAGTGATTGAGTACTCTGAGAGTGTGAATATATGAGTTCTTCTATGCTGCATTGCATTAGACATGCATACTTGATATGTAAGCATAGAGAAGTATTTTTTCCCATGCCATCTGATAGTAAAATTTCTTATCTGTCATTAAAGTTTTCGAAAAAAATCACAGATTTCAGACTTACTCATATTTTTGGTGATTTTCGACAAAGGATTTGAAATCTACTATTATACTTGAAAAGAGAATGTTTATTTTATAGAATTGTGTACGATCTGAACATTTTATTATTGAATTATTACTTCTGTTGCTTTAAATTGTATTGTTATGAGATGTTATTGGTTATTGGTGTGGACTTTGACCTTTGTACAAGCTCGTCACTACTTAAAAAACTTTGTAAATTCTAATCTTAGAAGCTCATGATTTGTACTACCAGTCCTTGAAAAATTCTTGTATGAAAGCAGTTGTATTATCATTTATTTCTCTATAAATCTTATAAAAGTGGTTAGTTGTTAGTTGGCTTACCTGTTGGGTTGGGCTAGGTGCCATCACGACTAGTTGAATTTTGGGTCATGACACGTGCGTCTAATCAACCGTTAGAAGCTTTCAGATGAAATTACAGTAATTCCAGCCAAAAGAGTGTTTCTACAACCTTTCCGGTAACACAAAGTTATTTCATCGAAAAGAAGGGGGACTATCTGTATAGGGTAAAATATGTTGTGACATGTGGACATCCAAAAACAGGGCACGTGGAACCCAAGATGAAGGGATGGCAAAAGACCAAAGGCAACTATTTCGTTTTTCACCGAAAAGAATAACGCTTATAAAGTCGTGATAAATACACTTCGCCCGGTAGCATTAAATAGAGAATATTCCATGGCATTAAGAGTAATTACCTGTTCCAGAAAATTTGGCATTTATGTTCACCGTTACATCTTAATCAGTGTCCCTCATAATTGACATTAAAGAATGGCACGATCCTAGGACCTCCTTCATAGCTATAAATAGTGAGCTCAATTGTCATTGTAGAGGACACGAATTTTCTGGCAAATTTACGCTATATTCTATACAAATCTCAATACAATCTTATCTTATTACTTTTAGATTTCGTTTTTGTAATGCCCGAAAACCGTGTTCCCGGAACTGTTGCTTCTGTTGTTTCGTCTATATCCGAAGGCCAAGTATTGCATACTTCTTCGATTAATTTATTATTTCAGGATCAAATTAATTCACTTATCTAGAGACCACATATAAATTCAACAACGTGTGTGTGTGTATATATATATATATATATATATATATATATAGACACATCTTTCGACATGCAGCTTTAACTAATACATTTAACTAATTAAATCAATGCCCCAATTTGAAATAATTGTTCGAGTAAATAATTTTCTTTTTTTCTTTTTCCAATACATAAGGCAACATTCTTTACATCATAATTAGCAAATGTGTAACGACCCGACCAGTCGTAGTAGAATTAGGCTTGAAATGGCGAAAGTTGAAATTTTGAAAAGTTTGACCGGGGGTGAAATTTTTGATATCTTGGTTGGATTGGATTTTTGGAAGTTAGAGTAGGTTCGTGATGTCATTTATGACTTGTGTGCAAAATTTGAGATCTATCAGACGTGATTTGATAGATTTCGAGATCGTTTGTAGAATTTGGAAATTTCAAAGTTCATTAGGCTTGAATCCGTGTGTAATTCGTGTTTTTGATGTTGTTTGAGGTGATTTGGGTGTTCGACTAAGTTCGTATGATGTTTTGAGACTTGATGGTATGTTTGGTTGAGGTCTCGGGGGCCTCGGGTGAGTTTCAGGTGGTTAGCGGATCATTTTTGGACTTAAGTTGTTGGCTGATAATTGCTGGTGTATTTCTTCTGGTTTCCTCTTACGCGTTCACGAGAGGAGCCTCGCGTTCGCGAAGGGTATCTGTAAGCTGGTAAGGCTTTTTTCTTTGCATTCACGAAGAAGAGTACGCGGACGCGAATGTGAAGGTATGGACTATGTGTGCAACGCGAACGCGGGATAGATTTCGTGTTCGCGAAGAGGAGTTGAGGCAGCTGGGGACCCCATCCTTTTGGTTTATGCGTTCGCGAAGCATCGCATTCGCGGTTAGTTGGACACATTCACGAAGAAGGTTTTGGGTGGCAAAATTGTTTTTGCTACGCGAACATGAGGGAAAGGCCACATTCGCCATGAAGGAATACTTGGGCAGCAATGTTAAATTTCAAGAACGAGGATTTAAACCCATTTTTCATATTTTGAGTTAGAGACCTCGGATTTGGGAGATTCTTGAAGGGATTTTCAAGGAGTTGATTGGGGTAAGTGATTCTTACTTGGTTTTGGCTAAATTTCATGATTATGCCTTTAATTCCATCATCTAATTTGTGATTTGGGGTGAAAAATTGGGGAAAATGACGAAGAGTTCTTGAGTTTGATTTTGAGGTTTTTCATGGGATTTTATTATCGGATTTGAGTAAATTTGGTATGATTAGACTCGTGAATAAATGGGGTTTTAAGGTTTTTTTTTGGCTTTTTTCAGATTTCGAGACATGGGCCTGGGGTCGGGTTTGAGCTGATTTCGGATTTTTGGCTATAATTTAGTATTTTTCTTGTGGACTTGATCCCTTTAGCCTATATTAATTGTATTGTACTGCTTATGGCTAGATTCAGAAAATTTAGAGAGCAATTTGAGAGTCAAAGGCATTTTGGAGTAGAGTTTTTCTCGGATTGAGGTAAGTAACGGTTCTAAATCTGATTCTGAGTGTATGAAACCTCAGATTTTATATTGTATTATTGTTTTTGAGGTGAGGCACATGTTAGGTGACGGGCGTGTGTACATGCACTGTGGGAATTGGGACTTGGTCCATTCCATGAACCTGAAAAGTTGAATAAGCTTGTTGTTAGCTATGTTCCCTTCTTATGTTATAGAAATTTGGCAGTAAATTATGTTAGAAATCATGCTTAGGCTATGTGTTGGTGCTGTAGAGACCTACAATGGTTGTGATACCTGTTGAATCTTCCTGCTTATTGTTACTTGTACTTAGTCGTAGTATTACTTGCATATTATACCTCAGTCTCTAAAATTCCTTGTTGATACATTATATCATTTCTGTTTTGGGCTGATTATCCTTGATTACTGAGAGTCCATGGGAATAGAGAGGTTGATGACTGAGTAAGGCCGATGAACTGTTTGTGAGGTATTGACACCATATCACGTGAGATGTCCGTGCGGATCTTGATATGATACTATAGCATGTGATTTATCCGTGCGGATTCTGATATGATACTGTAGCACGTGAGTTGTTTGTGCAGATCTTGATATGATACTATAACACGTGATTTGTCCGTGCAACACGTGAGCTGTCCGTGCAGATTATAGCGCTTGGGATGTAGGAGCCCCTCCGGAGTCTGTATACCCCCTGTGAGCGCAAGTACCTATTGAGTGCGAGTGTTGAGGGATGAGTGCCGAGTGATGAGTTATTGAGGTAGTCTGAGTGGATGTTACCTTGAGAGCATGTATTTTCTTTCATTGTTGTTGCATATAACTGCCATATATCACTGTTGAAACTTCTGAAAGATATGACATCCGATTTTTACCTGAATTTGGCTTTGTAACTGATTTGACTTAATTTGCTGGAATAGAGAGCATGCTTATTTTGTCCTTGTTGAAACTACTAGAAATGAACTATAATTGTGTAGCTCGTCACTATCTTCCATCCTTATTTAGTATTGTTACTTACTGAGTTTCTTATACTCAGACTACACCCTGCACTTCGTGTGCAAATCCATGTGGTCTCGGTCATAGCGGGTGTAGATATTCGAGCAGATAAATCCCGGAGATTATCGAGGTAGCTGCATGGTGTTCGCGGGCCTTCACTCTCCTTCATTATCTTTATTTGCTTTTCAGTTCTTATTCCATAGACATTGTAGTAGATTGTTCTTGGAACAGATGCTCATGTACTCAGTGACACCCCGATTTTTGGGTAGATTGTATCGTATTTCGATTTATTTATGTTTCAAAAAGGGCTTTTCTTAAATATTAATTGCTTCCGTCTTTATTTTCAAGTTTTTCACTGTGTTGAAATGGTTAAGTAGTGGCTTGCCTAGTTCCACGATAGGCGCCATCACGATGATTGTTTTGAGTCTTGACAAATGTTTGTAGATTAAGAGCAAAAAACTTCTTGAATACTAAGTTTTTACCTCGAAATACGAGTAACAATCAAATTTGTAATGTGGTTATAAGGATAAGCGGTCCAATTTAATGCTAATTGGTAAATAATCAAGCAAACAAATTAATTAAATGATTTATATGAATCAAACCCGTATAATTGCAAGCCGTCTACCTCGATTTGGATTAGAATCGAGAATGGATTGCCAAGAACAATAAGAATAGCTATAATAATGCGAACAACTCGAATGCGGAGAATTATAGTAAATAACATAGCTTTGTATTCAGCAGTGTGAGTAGAACTAGAGCGTTGTGATAATTGTGATGATTGATCCGTACAAATGAATAGGGTTCCTCTTTATATAGTAGAGGAATCCTAAATAAGGAATGATTCTAATTGCGGAAGTAAGATACATGATTGACATTATTAACCGCCAATAGCTCTATCGACTCCGAGATTCTCGTCGGGATTGATGATTGAGCGCGGATATTTCACGGTTCTGTTACTGTGGTGTCGATCTAGTCTGACCTCAAAATATCAGCCTCCATACTCACTGAGCCTGAACTTACTTCGATCCCAGCTTAAAATCGAGACATATTCCTCGAACCCTCAATCTCGTACATATTTTATTTCTACCGCACATAGATATTCCCCGGGTTACTTAGAATGAAAAGATAAGAAATGATTTGAGCCTCGATTTTCTTCATGCCTCGTCCATGATGTCATTCTTATGACGTAAGCGGCAAATGTGACCGAAACATCCCGTCGCTTCGGTCCGAAAGAACCATAAGTGCATGTAAGCCGTTGGTCGGCCAATAGCGGCACTGAACTACCATTTTGAACCTATAAATACCTGCTCTATAATAGATTCAAAATTTTACTTTGCTTTGGATTCATGGTTTTAAGCATTATATACCTTACATTTTGTGTGCGTTAATGATAAAAATACATGTTATATGTGTATAATGGAGTCTATTTCATGTGTAGGTAAATTGGAGATGGAAGCCGAGCTAAATGGATGCATAAACGTCAAAAATACGCTCAAGAGTCGAAAAGGAAACACCCGAGCGTTAGCCGGGCGTTTGGCCCCTAAAGCCGGGCTGACCCTGGTGTTAGTGGGGCGTTTGGCCCCTAACGCCAGGCCTTCCCAGGCTATAAGGGGGCGTTTGGGGCTTAACGACTGGGTCCCTATCCGATCAATTCCGAGTTTTGAAGGTTTTAAGTGTTTTACGGTTTGAATAAAAGTCTCCTACACGGTTAGGGTTTGTCCCAAACTTATAAATAGACCCAAAAACACAACTTCCGAGGAGAATTTGATTCACGTGAGGGGATTTGACGTGGAGGAACACACACCACACTCGAAGGAGGCTTCTACCTAGTTTTTCTTCTCTTCTCTTCCTTTAATTTCATAGTTTATTAGTTGTAGATTTTTTGGGTGCTACATGAACGTTGTAGTTTGAAGCTTGAATTGTTCTTATTATTTTATCATATTGATTTATTTATTCAATCTTGCGCTTAATTATTTGATTGCTTGATCACCAATTGAATACTATCTACGAATCTAGGATTGAACTCGGGAGAGGGAATTCTAGATTGCATATAAGATTGGGTAGAGCAAGATCTTAACCCTTCAGGGGAGCGGATTTGCGGTTAGGATAGGAATATACCTAATCGCCTTGCTTGGTTATTATACGGGAATTATTAATGCGTTCTTGTTAATCCTGATTCCATAGGAATATAGGCGTTAGGTTAGCTTGAATAGGCGAGTTGTACTTCGGGAGAAGGCTACGAGCAATATTAACCTCGTCAATCAATAAACCAGATAAATTAATTAGACAATTTAAGTGGAAAACTCAACAGGATTGTTTGCTAACCCATAGCTCTAGAATATCAGCTCTTATTGAATTCGTATCTAAAATCTCGCCAATTATTTCGTTAATTTCATAGTTTAGTATTCTAAATTAATTTTAGTTAAATATTCATACTTTAGTATTCTCTTGAATAGATTAATTGTTTGGGTTTAATTTAGTTGATAGTTAATCACGAGTCCCTGTGGGTACGATATCTGGACTTACAATCCTATATTACTTGTCGACCACGTATACTTGCGTGTGCGTTTGGGA
>ML354801.1:0-15774 GCA_005239505.1 Nicotiana paniculata | reverse complement strand
GCAAATGCTTCTTTGACAGCACAAACATGTCGAGTGGCTCCGGAGTCAATCCACCACTTCTTCAAATTTCCAACTAAGTTGCATTCCGAAAGCATTGCACAAAGATCATTAATATCATCATTCTTCTCCACTATGTTGGCCTGTCCCTTCTTCTTATCCTTTCTCGAGAAGCGACAATCAGGGGCTTTGTGACCAACTCTTCCATAATTGTGGTAGGTTCCCTTAAATTTTTTTTTGTTCAGCTCCTTAGTCTGTCCAGAAGATCTCTTCCTCTTCTTACTTTTTGGAGCAGTTTCTTCAACGATATTAGCTCCCATGATCGTTGAATTTCCACGAGACTTCTTCTCGGCTGTTTTGTTGTCTTCCTCAATCTTGAGACGAATCACAAGATCTTCCAACTTCATTTCTTTGCGCTTGTGCTTGATATAGTTCTTGAAATCTCTCCATGAAGGAGGCATCTTTTCAATCATTGTAGCCACTTGAAATACTTCATTCACGACCATACCTTCAGCAATAAGGTCATGAAAAATAAGTTGAAGTTCCTAAACTTGGGTTCCCACAGTTTTGCAGTCTATCATTTTATAGTCTACAAACATGGCAACCACGAACTTATTCAAGCATGCATCTTCTGTCTTGTACTTCTTCTCAAGTGCGTCCCATAATTCATTCGAAGTATTTATCGCACTGTACACATTGTACAAGTCATCCTCTAAAGCACTTAAAATATAGCCTTTGCAAAGAAAATATGCCTGCTTCCACGCCTCAATAATGAACTTTTCATTGTCTGGCATGTCCGTAGCAGGCACTGGAGTCTCTTCACTGGTGAATTTCTGCATACCAAGTATGGTAAGCCAGAAGAACACCCTTTCCTGCCATCCTTTGAAGTTGGCTCCAGAAAATTTCTCCGAATTTTCTGCCGGTGGAACAATAGTCCAGCTTGACAAGGCTATCGTCGTTGCCGCAACAGTCATACAAGAATTTCCGTTATCAATTGCCATTTTTCACTGTCAACAACAGAAGAAATCAATGGCAAAACCAAAACAGTAAACAATACTGTAATTAATGATAAACAGTATGTATAATAAATAAAAACCAAAGTTTTTATATACTGTTTCACAGAAAACGATGAAGTTTTTATGTTCTTCAAATCGTTTTTCTGAATTTCAAAACTCTAATGAAGTTTTTATATCTTCAAATCAAAATAATAAAATTCAGACGGAGTAGAAAACACAGAGGTTTTTAAGCTCCACAACAGAATACAGAATATAATAAAAATTTAATTTCCTTAAGATTGTTAGTAATTTGTATTGCTGTAAAATAAACTAAAAAATACTAAACTTTCTGAAAAATACAGAAACGGAAAGTTAGTAGAACAAGAATGTCAAAAATGAATTCTGAAAAATAGTGTAGGAAAAAGTCGAGCCACTGAATACACAATGTGTCCTTAAGGAAATTATTCCCCTCAAGTACCCGAGGTTTTGGAATATATCCTCCTAGGATAGAACGCTTTAACTCACCGGAGTGTTGGTACCAAAAATACCGGCGAACAACGAATCACTCGAAGGCTGTAAAACACACTGGAATATTTTGTGCAGAAGAAGATCAGAAAATTTAGTAAGTAAAAATTCTAGGATTCAAGGTATATTTATAGCCAATTTCGTCCTGTTTCTGAAAAGGTTTTGCAACCTTTCAGAACAGCCATAGTTGTTGGAACAGGTGTGAATCCTTTCAGAACATCCATAGTTGTTTTGAACAGGTATGAATATTGCTGAAAATTTAAAAACGGATTTAAAATAATCTGGGAAAGAAAACGGGTCGGACCGGGTCGCGGGTCATTCTTGAAACTTTTCCATTAAGTAATTTGAAAAGAATTTTGTCCAAAATGATTAATCAATCAATCTTTGAGTGAATCCGAAGCCGAAGCCGAAACCGAGCCGAGCGAGCGACGACGACGGTGTTAGANTTCAAAATTTCACTTCCCTCCATTTCTTTTTCCACCATTTTCCATTCACTCTCTTTAAGCTACACCAAGATTAAAATTAAGCTAGACTAAGCTTAAAATTAAGCTACACTAAGCTTAAAGACCAACAATCCCTAATTTTACTATTCGTCTGAATATGTCCTTACCGTTAAGAAAGAAGACAAAATTACCCCTAACCCTAACGGATGTCCACGACCCATCATGACACGATGGACTCTATGTCACTATTTATTTTTTATCAATTAAAGAAAAATAACTTAACCCACTAAAATTAATCTTCTTCTTATCGACTAATAACTAAACCCATCATTGCTGCAATTTCAAGGTTCTAGTCCTTCTCCACAAAATTGTTCCACGAATTTTTACCATTGACAGTTACCGTCCGAACAAAACTCCAATCGTCTTCCACCAAGAAAATATTCACCAAAAAGCTTCAGCAGAAACCACCTCTATAAACACTACCAGTCACTCACTTTTCTCCCTTCGCTCGCTCCTCTCTACTGGCCAGCAATACTCTTTTTCCACAAAAAGAAGGAGAGCTAGATTTAGAATAAAGAAAACCTCCGTCAAAATCCATTTAGCAGTGATCCCTATTTCTCTTTAAAATTTCACCTGAGACCAGAAAAATCTTTTTCACTCACCTCTTTTTATTAAATTTCTTCATTGCCTTAGCATATCAGAATCCAAAAAATCTCGACTGAACAATCTTTTTCGCAAACAAAGAAGATAATGATTAAAAAAAATCTTTGGCCTGAAATAAAAGACTTCAACGAAGGAAATTTTCTATCTAGAATAGTGCTCTTAATGGGGTTTTAAGGATTGAGAGCCGCTTGAACATTGAGAGAAATCAGTGGAAGAGGTGATTTATAAACAGAAAAGAGAAAGGAGGAAAGTGAGAGCTTGAAAAATACAAATTAGTGTGAGATGTTCATGGAGAATATGAACAGAAAAGAGGAAAAGGGGGGAACAAGGTGCAATGAAATGGGAAAACTAAAAAAATTCTGAAAGGGATACTTTTTTTGGATGGAATCTTGTAATGAGGTGAAGAAAGAAGGGGAAGGGAAGGGCTTTCTAATTTTATTTATTTTTTCCTTTTATTTTCTCTTACTCTTTTTTTTTTTGAACACACATAGAGTCTACCATTTCTATTTAATTATACATGGCATTTTTTAATGAGAGATGCACGTCATAGTAGACATCCATTAGGGTTAGGGATATATTTTTCTACTTTCTTAACGGTAGGGATATATTTGGATGGATAGTATACTAGGGATAAATGTGAATAATTTATTAAAGTAAATGGATAAATTTGACCTTTTTCCCTAAGAACTGCAATGACCCGACTGATGGTTTTGACCTCTAGCGCGTTATTCAGCGGTTTGATGTATTGAGCAGCTTCATTTGATGTTATGACTTGTACACATAGTTGAAATCAAATTTTGGGAAGTTCAGAGTTGATTTAGATGGATTATTCTAATTTCGGAAGATTTAATTTGGAAGAATTGACTGAGGTTTGACTTTTGAGTAAACGATCTCGGAATTGGGATTTGAAGATTCCAATAGGTTCATATGATGATTTCGGACTTTGACGCATGTTCGGGTTGAGTATGGGGTGGTCTGGGAGTATTTCGATACCTATTATGGAAATTTGGCATTTTGAAAGTTTAAGAATTTCTAAAGTTTGATTTGAAGTGAATTTTGGTGTTGTCACTGTCCGTTTGGGGTTCCAAGCCTTGGAATAGGTTCGTATCATTATTATAACTTATACTTAAAGACTGGCGTCATTCTGAAAATTTTAAGTATGATTCAGAGGCGTTCGTTAAGAGAAAAATGGGAAAAAATGGCGGACATTGGATCGCGTTCGCGAAGAGAAAAATGGGAAAAAATGGTCTGTGAATAGTGTTCGCGAAGAAGAAATTTCTGCTGCAGAGATCTGACTTTGGAAGATTATATCTTGCAATCTATAAGGAATTTGGAGATGATCAAAAAAAGAAAATTGTAGTCCTTGGTGTCTACTTTTCAGAAAATTAAACCATTTACCATTTGGAGTTTTTTTACAAAAGGTTATGACTATTATACTAGAGGTTATCTGGAGGATTTGGGCAGCTTGTTCTTCGCGATCGTGATTGGTTTTCCGCGATCGCAAAAGGAAATTTTGAGCTAAGAAAAGTTGTGCTTCGCGATTGCAAAGCATTTTTAGCGATCGCAAAGGGTAAATACCTGGGCAGAAGCTATATTTCGGGGGTTTGGCTCATTTTCACCTCATTCCTTCCATGAGAGCCGACTTTGAGGCGATTTTGGAGTGCCATTTTTCATCATCAAACTTTAGGTTAGTGATTTCTACACCTTGTGTGTTAAATACATGGTTTATATGTGGATTAAAACATGAATAATGAAAATTGTGGGATTTTGAGAGAAAAACCTAGAATATGGTATTTTTGGATGTTGACCACGAAATTGGACGTAGAATTGAGAATAAATTATATATTTGAATTCGTGATGTTATGGGTAAAGTTTATCTTCGAGTGCCGAGTGACTGAGTGAAATGAGCGGTTGTGAGGAATGAGTGATTGTGAGGTTGGACTGTATGGGAGGACTGAGGGACTGTTTCTCTGAGATAATGCACTTGATTTCATTACTGTTGCACTTTAGCTTGCATATATCACTGTCATGTAATTTATGAGAGATATTATATCCTATTTCGATTGAACTTGATATGAATTAACGGTTTTGGCCTTAATTGTCGAAGTTGAAAGCATGACTATCTTCCTATGTTGAAATTACTATAATTGAACTATAATTGTCAAGCTCGTCACTACTTCCATTCCTTTATTTATTCTTGTTGCTTACTAAGTTTATTTATTCTTGGGTGTTGATTCTCTGCACAAATTGATCATTTGGAGATTTCAAGGTAGTTGCCCGACGTTCGCAGACCTTGTTTCTCCTTCCCTATCTTTCCGATTTCTGTATTTAGTTTCAGACTATTATAGATAGTATATCCAGACTTATGTTGTATAGACGCCCATGTACTCAGTGACACCCTGATGCTGGAAATTTCCGTATTGGGTTTTGACCTTCCATCCAGTTTTTGAAAGTTTGATGAATTTAAAACTGTGTTGTTTTAATTTTCATTTAAAAGTGTTGAAATTATTTTGAAATGTCTGCTTGTCTAGTACCACGTTGGCTCCCATCACGACATGTTGGGTTTTGGGTTGTGACAAGTTGGTATCAGAGCCTAGATTACATAGGTATCACGAGTCACGAGCATGTTTAGTAGAGTCTTGCGGATCAGTATAGAGACGTCTGTACTTATCTTCGAGAGGCTGCCAAACCCTTAGGAAACATCACATTCTTGTATTCTTGGCGTGCAGATTTGTTGATTTCGGTAACTAAACTTTTGTAATATATTCTCTCACAGATGGTGAGGACACGAGTTATCGGACAGGACAAACAATAAACAGTGCCAACAGCTAGGGCCATAAGAGGCCGAGGCCACGGTAGGGGTCACAGTAGGGGCAGAGGTGAACCTCGTACAAAAGCTAGAGTAGCGCCTGCATACCACCAGTCACTCCAGCTCAGGAGCAGGTACATGATACGGTTGAGCTAGTGGGGCCAGCTCAGGCACCAGATGTGCCCATTGTGATTCCAGGCCTTTAAGAGGCCTTGGCTCAAATTTTGACGGTGTGCACCAGCCTTTCTTAGGCAGTATCTGCTCCGTCCGTAGCAGCCACTTAACAGGTTGGGGGAGGTACTCAGACTCCCACCACCTGTACTCTAGAGAAAGTGTTACTGGGACTCCAGACACCATAGGTACTACCAGTTCAGTCGGTTGCAGTTGCTCGGGCCCAGGTGGGTCTCGTTATGACTAATTATTAGCAGAGGAAACTAGAGAGATTTGGGAGGCTTCAGCCTCCATCATTTAGCGGGACTGAGTCAGAGGATTCCAAGGCTTCTTGGATAAGTTCCAGTAGATTCTTCGCATGACGAATATTTTGGATACCAGTGGGGTCTCGTTCACTATTTTTCAATTTACTGGGACTGCCTTCAGATGGGGGAGGCCTATGAGAGGCGTAGGTCAGTCGGTGCAGCACCACTTACATGGCAGGAGTTCTCCGTTATCTTCTTGGAGAAGTTCGTGCCTCAGTCACGCAGAGAGGAGCTGCGCGGACAGTTTGAGCAGCTACGTTAGGTGGGCATGTCTATGACCCAATATGAGATGAGGTTTTTAGAGTTGTCTCATCATGCATTTTGGTTGGTTCCCACTGATAGGAAGAGGATTAGGATGTTCGTTGATGGGCTCATGTATCATTTTCGGTTGCTTATGACTCGGGAGAGGGTATCTGTTGCTACTTTTGATGAGGTGATTGATATTGCTTGGTAGATAGAGATGGTCCGTAGTCAGGAGCGTGAGGAGAGGGAGGCCAAGAGGCCTCGAGGTTCGGGTGGTGTTCTTTCTGGAGGGTAGTCCTACCATTGTCGGGGTTGTCCTTATTGGCCCGCTCAGATGGCTCGTCCAGTTCATTGTGGTTCATCATCCGGTCATGGTTTGTACAATGCTCACTAGGGTCAGTCATCTCTCAGTGTCCTTCTAGCTCAAAGTTCATCCCGTGCTCCATTGATTCAGGGTTCATATGTGTCAGTTCTTTCTAGCAGTTATCCTGGTACTCGGGGTCCCCTTCAATCCCCACCACCAGCACCGGGGAGTTGCTTCGAGTGCGGGGAGTTCGGGCATATGTGGATGTTGTGTCCTCGTCACCTGGGAGGTCCAGTGCATTAGAGGACTCAGGCTACGACTTCTTCACCAGTTACTTCACCACCTGCCCATTTAGCTCGGGGTGGGGCCCAGGTAGCTAGATGTGGCCCTAGAGGGGGAGGCCGATCATCTTGCGGCCAGGCTAGATAATGTTACTTCAGATGAAGTGATCAAAGGTATTGTCTCAGTATTCCACAGGGATGCTTCTGTATTATTTGACCCTGGATCCACTTATTTGTATGTATCATTGTAGTTTCCTCATTATCAGGATATGCCCTGTGCGTCCTTAGTTCCATATGTTCATGTATCTATGCCAATAGGTGATACTATTGTTGTGGACCATGTATATCAGTCGTGTGTAGTGGCTATTGGGGGATTAAGGACTAAAGTTGATCTTTTATTGCTTAGTATGGTTGATTTCGATGTGATCTTAGGTATGGATTGGTTGTCTCCATGTCATGATGTTCTAGATTGTCACGCAAAGACCGTGACATTGGTGATACGGGGGTTTCCAAGGATTGAGTGGAGAGGTTCTCTAGACTATGTTCCCAGCAGAGTGATTTCATATTTGAAGGCCCAATGAATGGTTGAGAAGGGTTGTTTATCTTATTTGGCCTTCGTGAGAGATGTTGGTGTTGATACCCCTACTATTGATTCTGTTCCTGTGGTGCGAGATTTCCTGTATGAGTTTTCTGTAGACCTGTTGGGCATGCTGTCCGATAGGGATATTAATTTGGTATTGACTTGGTGTCAGGCACTCAGCCCATTTTTATTCCACCGTATCATATGGCACCAGCTGAGTTGAAGGAATTGAAAGAGCAACTTCAGGAACTTCTTGATTAGGCCTAGTATGTCACCTTGGGGTGAATCGGTTCTGTTTTTGAAGAAGAGGGATGGTACTATATGGATGTGCATCGACTATAGGCAGTTGAAAAAAGTTACAATCAAGAACAAGTATCCTTTGTCGCGCATTGATGATCTATTTGACCAGCTTCAGGGAGCGGGGGTGTTCTCCAAGATTGATTTGAGGTCTGGTTGTCACCAGTTGAAGAATCAGGACTCAGATGTTCTTAAGAAAACATTCAGGACCCGTTATGTTCATTATGAGTTCCTTGTGATGTTTTTTTGGGTTGACCAGCACCCCAACGACATTCATCCATCTGATGAAAAAAGTATTTCATCCTTATCTCGACTCGTTTGTAATAGTATTCATTGATGATATCCTGGTGTACTCTCGTATCTAGGAGGAGCATGCCCAACATTAGAGGATTGTGTTGCAGCGGTTGAGGGAGGAGAAGCTTTATGCCAAGTTCTCCAAGTGTGCGTTTGGCTTAGTTCAGTGGCGTTCTTGGGGTACGTGGTGTCCAGTGAGGGTATTCAGGTGGACCCAAAGAAGATATAGGTGGTTCAAAGCTGGCCTAGATCGTCCTCAGCTAATAACATTCGGAGCTTTCTCGACTTGGCCGTTATTATCGGCACTTCATTTAGGTTGTCGGATGAGTGTGAGGAGATTTTTCAGAAGCCCAAGACTGCCTTGGCCACAACTCCAATTCTAGTTTTTCCCTTCAGCTCCATGCTCTTATACAGTGTATTATGATGTTTCTCAGATCGATAGTGGGTGTGTATTGATACAGGAGGGTAGAGTGATTTCTTATGCTTCGCTCCAGTTGAAGCCCCATGAGAAGAACTACCATGATCATGATTTGGAGTTGGCTTCCATCATTGAGGCATTATCTCTACGATATGTCTTGTGAGGTATTTATGGATCATCGGAGCCTCCATCACTTGTTCAAACAAAAGGATCTAAATTTGAGGCAGCGAACATTGTTGGAGCTGCTAAAGGATTATGATATCATCCCAGGAAGGCCAATGTGGTGGCCAATGCCTTGAGTAGATAGGCGTTGAGTATGGGTATCCTTGCATTCATTCCTATTGGTGAGAGACCACTTGTAATTGATGTTCAGCCCTTGGCCAACCAGTTCGTGAGATTAGATGTTTTGGAGCCCAATCGGGTTCTAGATTTTCTGGTTTCTCGGTCTTCCTTATATGATCGCATCATAGAGCGCTAGTATGATGATCCTCATTTGCTTGTCCTTAAGGACACGGTTCAGCATGGTGATGCTAGAGATGTTACTGTTGAGGATGTGGGCTGTTGAGGATGTAGTTTCAGATTTGTGTGCCTAATGTGGATGGGCTACGCGAGTTGATTCTCAAGAAGGCCCACAGTTTGCGGAATTCCATTCATCCGGGTGCCGCGAAGATGTACTAGGAATTGAGGCAACACTATTGGTGGAAAAGAATGAAGAAGGATATAGTGGGGTTTGTAGCTCGGTGCCTTAACTGTCAGCAGGTAAAGTATGAGCATCAGAGACCGGGTGGATTGCTTCATAGGCTAGAGATTCCATAGTGAAAATGGGAGCGGATCATCATGGATTTTGTAGTTGGGCAACCATGGACTTCGAGGAAGATCGATGCCATTTGGGCTTTGTGGATACCGGGCTAGAACTGGGTTTTGCAAGTTAGAGTAGCTCTGTGGTGTCATTTGTGACTTGTATGCAAAATTTAATGTCAATCGTACGTGATTTGATAGGTTTCGACATCGTTTGTAAAAGTTTAATTTCCTTAGTTTTGTTAGGCTTGAATTGGGGTGCGATTCGTATTTTCGATGTTGTCTGAGGTGATCTGAGGTATCGAATAAGTATGTATCATGTTTTAGGACTTATAGGTATGTTTGGTTGAGGTCCTGGGGGCCTGGGGTGGAGTTTGGATGATTTTTGGATCAAGTTTGTAGTTAAAAGGGGTGTTGCAGCTGAAGCCTTCAGGTGTAATCTCACTTGCGGAGCTTTCGTCGCAGGTGCGAGCTGGGGAACACCCGCGTGGTCACATATGCGGCGTGAGAGGCGCATAAGCAGAGTTTGGCCAGTGGGGGAGTTTGCGCAGGTGCAATGGGAATTCTGCACTTGTGATTGTGCATATGCGAGGGCAGGATCACAGATGCGGAGGCCTAGTCCCAGTAGTTCACCACAGAATCGGAAGTATTGTCGCTGCGACGCTGCATATGCGGTTAAGTTTTTGCAAAAGTGGAAAGGCTGGACATAACATTTAAACTCAGTATTTTCTTATGGGATTGATTCCTTTAGCCCGTGTTGATTGTATCAAACTGTTTGCGGCTATATTCGGGACATTTGGAGGCCGATTTGTGAGGCAAGGGTGTGTTGGAGTAGATATTTGTGCGGTTTGAGATAAGTAACATTTCTAATTTTGGTATGAAACCCCGTATTATGTGTCATGTGATTGGTTTTGGAGGTGACGCATATGCTAGGTGATGGGTGTGTGGGTGTGCACTGTAGTAATTTTGACTTGGTCAATTACATGGAACTATATAGTTAAAATATTTGTTGTTATCCATATATTCTCCATGTGTTATAGAGAGTGAACTGAAAATCATGTTAGAAATCATGTTCAGACTATGTGTTGGCACTGTAGCGACCCACAGAGGTCGTATACATGTTGAATTATCTGCTAAATATTGTTTTGTACTTAGTCACAGTTTTACTTGCATATCATATTTCAGTCTCTGTTGTTCTTTGTGATACATTATATCACTTCTCTTTGGATTGATTTTCATGATTAATGATAGACAGAGAGACTGGAGAGGTTGATGACTGATTGAGGCCGAGGGCCTGATTGTGAGAATATTTATGGATCGGGTTTCACGCCACAACATGTTTCATTGATTTGTTCCATGACTGGCTTGTTATAGATCTTAGGCTGAAAGAGCCCCTCCGGAGTGAGTACACACCCCCAGTGAGCGCAGGTACCTACCGAGTACAAGTGCCGAGCGACTAAGAGGAATGAGCAATTGCGAGGAATGAGTGATTGTGAGGTTAGAGTGTATAGGTGGACTGAGGGACTTTTTCTCTAAGATTATGCACTTGATTTCATTAATGTTGTAGTGTATCAGACTATGTTTTTGTATAGATGCTCATGTACTTAGTGACACCCAGGTTTTGGGAAATTTTGTGTTGAGTTGTGACGTTTTCATTCAGTTTTTATGAGACTTTCACATACTTAAACTTATTTTCATATATTTTAAATTTGGAGATGTTGGTATGTGTGAGTTGTCGGCTTGCCTAGTGTCATGATAAGCGTCATCACGGCACTTGGGATTTTGGGTCGTGACACTTGATCATTTAGGAGTATTATTCTAAGGAAACTCTTGTATACATGTGTTTTATTTGTTGAAAAAATTAACTTATTTCAAAAGATATTTGGCCAAGTGGCTAGGCAAATCTACCATGTGGCTTTTTGCATGAAGATTTGTGGCCATATGAATAAGCCATAAACAAGTGGGAATCATCTTTCATGAAATTAAACACTTGGTTATTTAAGAAGACTCCTAACATCTCTATAAACAGCCAACTTGTTCATCCGTAAGAGATATCAACATAAAAAGATCTTTGTTTCACTATGAATCATGCCCAAACTGATAACCGACAGATACGAACTGTATGATATCTTATCGACTTGGCGAACGATAGCGTATTTAAATGTTGATAACTAAACTAACAACTACAAACAGTGAAGCGTATTATAACACACTAGATTCAAGTTAAGTGGAGTATATATTTATGTTAAAAAAAGAACAAATAAAAGTTTGTTTGAGTTTAAATTTACCAAATCAAAATAATAAAGGGAACTCAGTTTAGGTTACATACAATAACAAAAAGAAGTTTGTTTTTCAACTCATTTTGTTCAAATTAACGCTTAAAAAGAATGAAAATTACAAATATGCGGCTTTTATATACCAACATTATTTTACAAACCTGTCCCGTACATTCGACCCTTTCCCAGCAAAATATGGGTATTGTCGGGCTTAATCGATGCAGCTTCTACTTTAGGGAATAATTATGTGATTGAAGACAAGCTCGTTGAGTATCAAGTGTTTAAGAGGTTCACTATGTGGACAATAGAGGTGTTGTTGAAAGATATTTAATCTTGGAATTTAAATTTTTAAAATTTTGCAACGTCTTTGTTAGTTACATATTCTTTCTTACTTTTTGTGAAATTCATAAGTGCAACAAGAATTGTCTCCACTATCAGCTGTTGATGTATGGAGTGAGGCACTCTCCTCCCATTGAGGAATCCGTGGTCAGGGCAAGAATTGTTTCCTCTGTTGGAGCACCCACCATTTTTCAGATATGACTTCTGGGACCTGGTCAACCTGGACCCACTGCTCTGGGTTACTGTTGGCAGTAGTATGTGCTCCTCCCCGGCCTAAGATGTGGCAGGAGCAAATGAGATCAACCCTACTTGAGCGAGAGTGCCAAACATGCTCAAAAATTGGGCGAGGGTCTCCTGAAGTGCTAGGGCAATAACATGCATCTTAGGTACCTACTCTCCAGCTGGAGCTACTGGTGGCTCCTTTGTAGCAGCTTGTGCAGGTGCTTTGGCTGCACCGCATGGAGGTCCTTGGCCTCTACCCTAGCCCTGGCCTCTCGCGTCTCTAGCAGGGGGCGCAGGTATCTGGTCATCTGATCTGGTTGTGCGTGTCCTCACCATTTGTGAGAGAATAGAAAGACAGGAGTTTAGAATCCCGAAGTCAACAATTTCGCACGATGAGGAATCAAAGTGGTGAAGCTTTTCCTAACAGTTCCATAGCCTCCTAGAGATAAACAAGGACGTCTCCGTACCGATCCCCGAGACTCTACTAAACCTACTTGTGACTCATAATACCTATGAACTTAGACTCTAATACCAATTTGTCACGATCCTAATTTCCCTCCATAGGACGTCGTGACGGCACCTAGTAAGCCTGACAACATGCAGAATAATTAAAATAACACTATATATAAGTCTCAAACTCAACAGTTGTAATAAAACAATGCTACAACTCAGCATAATTCAAATCCCGAGACCCGGCGAAATACAAGTCACAAGCTCTAAGTATGAATACTGGAGAATCCTATACATCATGTCTATATATAGAGGATAATGAAATAAGAGATAGAGGAAGGGGGACTCCGAGGCCTGCAGACGTCGGTAGATATACCTTGAAGTCTCCGCAGTAGAATCCCAACTAATGCCTGGACTGGTAAGAAGTATCTGGATCAGCACAAAAAGGTGTGCAGAAGAGTATCATGAGTACACCATAATAATACCTAGTAAGTGCCAAGCCTATCCTCAGTAGAGTAGTGACGAGGTCAAGTCAGGGCCCTACTGGAAATAATAAAAGACTGAACAAATGTAGGCAATGTATAATGACAGTAAAGAAATTGAAACAACAAATAGATAACAAGATTAGCTACACAGAAGTAAGCAAATAGTGTAACACGAAGAAAGAAAATTAATAGTATACTAAGGAAACAACGATCAAAGACAAGTACAAAAGAATGGGGAAATGACAACAAGAGTCACTACCGAGGTATCACCTCGTAGTCTCAGATCTCAGAATAAATCACAATCTTTCCTTATATTACCGCAAGAGCCTTTATATTTAGTTTAGAAAATTATTTTTCCCGAAATAGCATCGCACGTTTTAGCCCACCTTATCACACCGCATGGCTTCTAGTTGTTCCCCTACTAGCCACGCGAATTAAGACCACCTTATCTCACCGCATACGTTTCAAAACCTAAACCTTATACCACCACATGCGTATCAATATCACAACGTAACACATATCGCACCTCAAGTGCCCGATATCACAATTTTCCAGAGAAACTAAACAATAACATAATTTCACAATAGGGAGCCCACGGCATAAAGTCTCAACAATAATAACCGTAAGAATAACTCAATAGAATGAAATTTCACAACTTAACACTTTGCCTCAATAGGAATCACATCCTTTTCAACCCAATATCAATTTCAACAAGAAGATATTCCAAGGAGTAGTAATTTCAAGTAATAATTCAAAATTTAAATAGTGAATATGAAATAAGGAAACAAGAATTTTAACTAAACAAGTTAAGCAATTAGCAAGTAAGAGATAGGACAAGTAGACATGTGAAATTAGACTAAATATGAGGACTATAACATGTTTAAGTAACTCAATTAAAGCATGAAAGTAATCTACATAGTTAAAAATGGAAATTTCAACACTTACACACTTTTCACCTTGCGTAGACGGCTTTCACATATTTATCACAACAATACCAAATCCTAAGGGGTAATTCCTCCACACACTATTAGACAAGTCACTTACCTCAAACCACACTAAATTAATCAACTAGAAGGCCTTTCCCTTGATTTTCCAACTCCAAATGGCTCGAATCTAGCCAAAACAATTTCATACTATAAATATAACTATAGGTAACTAATTAAAACAATGAAATTGAGATCTTTACAAAGAATTGAAAAATCGACCCAAAAAGTGAACACATGCCCTCGTCTCGGAACCCAACCAAAATTACAAAAACCGAACACTCATTCGATCTTGAGTCCAACCATAAGAGAATTATTCAAATCCGACTTCATTTCGCGTTTCAAAACTCAAAAAATTAGCCTAAAAGATTCTACGATCAACTTTTATAGCCTAAACCTCCAACTTAGGGACTATGTGTCCCATTTCACTCCGAAATTCACCCAAAAACAGAACCAATCACCCCCGAAAAGTCACATAATCATGATAAAATATAGGGGAATCATAAATTAGGGGATCGGAGCTAAAATACTCAAAATAACTGGCCGGATCGTTACATCCTCTCCCTCTTAAAACAAACGTTCATCCTCGAACAAGTATAGAGACATACATGAAGTAGTGGAAAGATGAGGATAACGGCTACGTATATCATGCAGGGTTCCTAAGTCGCCTCCTTGACTGTCTGACCCTTCCACTGAACCTTCAATAAAGTAATGTTCTTCGAACTCAACTTTCAAACTTGCCTGTCCAAAATGGCCACCAGCTCCTCAACATAAGACATATCTTTGTCCATCACCGTGATACTTCCGGAGCAAAGAAACATGAAATACTGGATGAACTGCAGCTAGACTGGCTGGTAGTGCAAGCCTATAGGCCACCTCTCCAATCCTCTCAAGTATCTCAAAAGGCCTGATATACCTAGGGCTCAGCTTGCCCTTCTTCCTGAATCTCATACACCCTTCATGGGCGAACCCGGAGCAAGAGCCGCTCCTCAACCACAAATATAACGTCGCGAACCTTCCGATACAAATAACTCTTCTATCTTGATTAGGCTGTGCTAAGTTGATCTTGAAACAATTTAACCTTCTCCAAAGCATCCTGAACGAAGTATGTGCCCAATAGCCTAGCCTCACCCGACTCAAACCAACCCACCGGAGATCGACATCGCCTACCATAAAGAGACTCATACGGAGCCATCTGAATGCTCGACTAGTAATTGTTGTAGTAGGCAAACTCCCCAAGCAGCAAGAACTGATCCTAAGAACCCCCAAAACTACATCTCACACGCACAAAGCATTTTCCTCCAATATCTGAATAGTGTGCTCGGACTATCCGCTCGTCTGAGGGTGAAATGATGTACTCAACTCCACCCGCGTGAATAACTCATGTTATACATCCCTCCAGAACCACGATGTAAACTACGTACCCCGATTAGAGATGATGGATACTGACACGCCATGAAGCTTGACAATCTCGCGAATATAGACCTGAGCCAACTGCTTCGAAGAATAAGTAGTCACCACTAGAATTAAATGAGCTGAATTGGTCAATCTATCCACAATTACCCATACTGCATCAAACTTCCTCCGACCCTGTGGGATCTTGATGCGAGACTAAATTGCATAGTTTAACATGTGATATACCTTACATTTTATGCGCATTAATGATAAAATTACACTTGTTATGTGCTTAATGTAGTTTATTTCATGTGTAGGTGAAGTGGAGATGGAAACGGGGCTAAAAGGATGCAAATACGTCAAAAATACGCAAAAGGAGATGCTCGGGCGATAGCCGGGCGTTTGCCCCCTAAAACCTGGCACCCCCTGGCGTTAGGTGGGCGTTTACCCCATAAAGCCTGCCCCCCCTGGCGTTAGGGGGCGTTAGGGCCATAACGCCAG
>MDKI01108894.1:0-13052 GCA_005239505.1 Nicotiana paniculata | reverse complement strand
CCTTGTCCAACTAGACTGAACTGAAATCCAAAACATGGGTCGGGTCACCGTGATACTTCCGGAGCATGGAGACGTGGAATACTAGATGAACTCCTACTAGGTTGGGAGGCAAGGCTAACTCATAAGCAACCTCCCCAACACACCACAACACCTCAAAAGGGCCAATAAATCTCGGACTCGGCTTACCCTTCTTCCCGAACCTCATGACGCCTTTTATAGGCGATACCCGAAGCAAAACCCGATAACCAGCCTTAAATGCCAAATCACGAACATTCCGGTCCGCATAACTCTTCTGCCTGGACTGAGCTGTGCGAAGTCTCTCCTGAATCACCTTCACCTTGTCCAGGGCATCCTGGACCAAATCTGTACCCAACAATCGGTCCTTTCCCGGCTCAAACCATCCCACTAGAGACCGGCACCGTCTACCATATAAAGCCTCATACGTCGCTATCTGAATGTTGGACTGGTAGATGTTATTATAAGCAAACTTTGGAAGTGGCAAGTATCGGTCCCATGACCCTCCAAAATCCATCACACAGGCACGAAGCATATCCTCAAGAATCTGAATCGTGTGCTCAGCCTGCCCGTCCGTCTGAGGGTGAAAGGTTGTACTCAACTCTACCCTGGTGCCTAGCTCTTGCTGGACGGATCTCCAGAACCGCGAAGTGAACTGTGTACCTCTGTCTGAAATGATAGATACTGGAATACCGTGGAGAAGAACAATCCCCATGATATAAATCTCCACCAACCTCTCGGAGGAGTATGTAGTCAACACTGGAATAAAATGGGCTGACTTGGTCAGCCAATCCACAATCACCCAAATAGGATCGAACTTTTTCAAAGTCTGAGGAAGTCCAACCACAAAGTCCATGGTGATCCGCTCCCACTTCCACTCTAGAAGCTCAGTCTGCTGAAGTAACTCTCCTGGCCTCTGATGCTCATATTTGACTTGCTGATAGTTGAGACACTTGGCCACAAACTCCACTATATCCCTTTTCATCATTCTCCACTAATAGTGTTGTCTCAGATCTTGGTACATCTTCGCGGTACCTGGATGAATGGAATACCGCGAGCTATGGGCCTCCTCAAGAATCAACTCTCGAAGCCCATCCACATTGGGCACACAGATCTGACCCCGCATCCTCATCATACCGTCATCTCCTATAGTCACATCCCTTGCGTCACCTCGTCGAACCCTGTCCTGAATAACCAGAAAGTGGGGATCATCATACTGGCGCTCTCAAATGCGGTCACAAAGAGAATACTCAGCCACCACACAAGCTAAAACCCGACAAGGCTCTGAAAGATTCAAACTCACGAACTGACTGGCTAAGGACTGAACATCCAAGGCTAAGGGCCTCTCAACTGCCAGAACATATTCCAAACTCCCCAAACTCTCCGCCCGGCGACTCAAGGCGTCGACCACCACATTGGATTTCCCGGGAAGGTATAATATAGTGATGCCAATCCTCGAGGTATCATAATAGACAGTGTAGGACCCTAAACCTGTAGGTAACTCTGTACCGCCTCCTCCTTCTTCGGATCTACTTTGATCCCATCACGACACACTATGTGGCCCAGGAATTCCACTAAATCAAGCAAAAACTCACACTTGGAGAATTTTGCATACAATCTCTTCTCCCTCAAAGTCTGAAGCACGGTCCTCAAGAGCCCCTCATGATCTTCCTGTGATTGGAAATACACCAGAATGTCGTCAATAAACACAATGATTAAGGAATCAATATAAGGCTGGAACATACTCTGCATCAAATGCATGAAAGCAGTTGGGGCATTAGTCAGCCCAAAATACATAACAAGAAACTCATAGTGGCCATATCTGGTCCTGAAGGCAGTCTTCGGGGTATCCGGGTCCCGAATCTTCAGCTGATGGTAGCCAGATCACAAGTCAATCTTGGAGAATACTCTGGAACCTTGTAGCTGGTCGAATAAATCATCAATGCGAGGAAAAGGATACATGTTCTTCATTGTAACCTTGTTCAGCTACCGATAATCAATACACATACGCATAGAGCCATCCTTTTTCTTCACAAATAGCACTGGAGCACCCCAAGGTGATACATTGGGCGTGATGAAACCCTTATCAAGCAACTTCTGTAACTTCTCCTTCAACTCAGGAGGAGCCATACGGTAAGGAGGGATAGAAATGGGTTGAGTGCCCGGCAACAAATCAATGTCAAAATCAATATCTCTATCGGGCGGCATACCCGGAAGATCAGCTGGGAATACATTTGGAAAGTCCCTCACTACTGGGACTGACTCAACTGGAGGGGTATCAACAGTGACATCTCTCATGTTGGCCAAATACATATCACACCCCTTCTTAACCATCCGATGAGCCTAAAGAAATGAAATGACCCTGCGGGGAGTATACTCTAAGGTACATCTCCACTCTAATCTCGGAAAGCCTGGCATAGCCAGCGTCACCGTCTTAGCGTGACAATCAAGAATATCATAATGGGGCGACAACCAGTCCATGGCCAAGATAACACTGAAATCTACCATGCTGAGTAATAACAAATCAACCCTGGTCTCAAAACTGCTAAGAGAAGTCAAACACGACCGATATACGCGTTCAACGACTAGAGAGTCTCCCACAGGAGTAGATACATAAACAGGGGAGCTCAAAGAATCTCGAGATATCCCCAAATGTGGAGCAAAATAAGAGGACACGCATGAATACGTAGAGCCTGGATCAAATAATACTGATGCATCCCTATAGCAGACAGGGGCAATACCTGTGATGACTTAATCTAAAGATGTATTGATAAAAATAAGCTTCACACGTGTAATACTTATGATGACACAGCAATCTATGTGGAGCAATGACAACATGACAACTGGACGAGACTTTATGAAGAGGTACGAGACAAAGAGGAACGGAACAGCATACCCACGGGGTAATCAGACACGGGAATCTCAACCTAATTGAGAAGGCGAAGAGACACGGTCAGAATGAATCAAGACGGAATAAAGGGCAGATTCAGGGATCTTCAATTAATGAGCCAAAACGTTACATAATCTTCACGCAACAGTTATGATTAATCATTGTAACATTAAATTAATTCCTTTATTAGCCAATAATGCTCAATCACTGAAAAGAGTAGACGTTATATTAAGAAATTCCCTATAAAAAGGGGAAAAAATATAACTTGTAAGGACACGTTCGAACCATTATTCAAATATACTTACTGTTTACGCATCTTTCTGCTTTCTATTTACGAATTTACTTACAATTATTAGCATATTCTTTGGTTATCAGAAACCCGTGTTCTTCTTAAAATAGCTTTGGCAGAGAATCTAATTCTTTGGTTAAACAAATTGGTTACCGGGAATCTGATAATCTCTATTTTTTCTGAAACAACATTCTGTAAATTATGTCGAACGCCAACGACAACAACAAACAAATGATTGGAACTCCAGTTCCATCACCTTCAGGTTCCCCGCGAGGCTCAAGGGAACATTCCCCCAGAGAGATCTAAGACTCAAAATAATAATCACAATGGAAATGAACGAACAGGAGAACAAGATCCCTAAAAACAAATGGTTGGTGAATATGTGACTCAATCCTTACAAGATTTCATGAGGGTACTTCCAGCTGCATCACCTACACCTCCTCCTAAAAACACCGCAACTGTGGAAAATCCACAATCCGGACTAGCAAACTCAGGAAGTAGAGGCACTCCAAATGAGTCCCTCGAAGCCACGAGAAGACTCAAGGAAATCTTGAGAGAATTCCAAGCCACGACATGGAACGATGTCTATAACAGATACAACACCAAGCTACGAATAGAAGAAGACACCATCGCTCAATCAAAAGCTGAAGATCGAGCCAGTTCTAGACGCTCCGAACCAGAAAGGAGAGCAGGTAAGAACAGGTACGATCCATTTATGGGACCTTCAGGACGAGAAACTTGTTCCAAGTTTAAAAACACACAGTCGGAATATAAACCGTAAAATAGAGATACGAACTCATCCTCCTCAAGATCTAGAAAAGTTCGGGAGGAACGGAACAAAGGTAATACAAGAGTCGGAGACTACAACTTCAATGTAAGTACTTCTGAATTAATTATCGCATAAAGTTTGATGGCCCAAAGAAATGAGATCGAATCCAAAAAGAAGGAATCGAGACTTCTTGTGCGAATTCCATAACGATCATGGACATAGAACATCAGATTGCATATTGTTGCAAGGTGAGGTAGAACAATTATTAAAACAGGGCTATCTAACAAATCTGTTTAGTGAAAAAGGAAAACAGGCATATATGAAGAATAGGCAAGAGCCCCCGAAACCACCATCTCCAAAGAGAACAGTGAATGTGATACACGAAGGAGAGGAGGTGAACGGATTAGTTTGCAAAAGAACAACAAAATTCACTATTACACACGGGAAGCAGATTCGTGAAGACATGGAAGCAGCCAATATAACGTTCGACAATGCAGATGGCAACAGATTGCTGCTTCCTCATAACGACGCTCTGGTAATATCTCTACTCATACATGACACTAATGTAAAAAGAGTGTTGATTCATCCATGTAGCTCAGTCAACATCATTTTGTTGAGAGATGTGGAAGAAATGCTAATGGAGGTTCGAGTAACCCCAAAATCAAGAGCCTTATCTGGGTTTGAAAACTATACGGTCGTAACAAAAGGAGAAATTGATCTTAGTACCTATACAGAAGGAGTAACAAAAAATACGAAATTTCAAGTCATTGACACCGATATGGCTTACAACTTAATCATGGGGAGAACATGAATCCATGACATGGAAGCAATACCATCTACTTTACACCAGGTAATAAAATTCCCTTCCAAATGGGGAATTCAATAGATTCGAGGTGATCATCAGACCTCAAGGAATATAAATTCAGTAGTACACTCAAACAAAAAAGAGGTAGAGGAAGAGTCCAAAGACGAGGAAATCGCCCAATTAGGTACGAAATAAGAAATTGGAACCCAAATAGGTACGGAAGAAGGAAGCCACGAGATGGTGAACCAAATCACCACAGAGGAAACATTAACTCATACTAACATGGATTCCAGACCCGATGTCATTCAAGAGCCAGAAGAAGACGAGCATATTAAAATAACTATTAAGGAGCTCGAAGCTATCCAACTGTTCGAGCAGAAGCCTGAGCAAGAAGTTCATATAGGCACGAGGCTAAGCCCCACAAGAAGAGGTAAGTTAATTGAATATTTAAAAGCTAACTTAGATTGTTTCGCTTGGTCCCATTCAGATATGATATGTATACCTCCGAAAGTGATGACTCATAAACTAACTGAAGATCCATCCTTCGTGCCTGTCAAGCAAAAGGAAATAAAGCAAGGACCATTCAAGAACCAAGTGATCGATGAAGAGGTACAAAAATTATTGAAAATTGGTTCAATACGCGAGGTAAAATATCCCAATTGGTTAGCTAATATTGTAGTGGTACCCAAAAAGAATGGTAAATGGAGAGTATGTGTAGATTACACATATTTGAATAAAGCATGCCCCAAAGACTTTTTTCCATTACCACACATAAATCAAATGATTGATGCCACTGCAGGTCATGAATTGTTGAGCTTTCTAGATGCATATTCTGGTTATAATCAGATAAAAATGGATCCCTCAGACGAGGAAAAAACTTCCTTTATTACAAATAAGGGGACTTATTGTTACAAAGTCATGCCTTTTGGCCTGAAAAATACTGGAGCTACGTATCAAAGGCTAGTGACCAAGATGTTCCAGGAACATCTGGGGAAAACAATGGAAGTATACATTGATGACATGCTGGTAAAATCAACTCAAGCGGAAGATCATTTCAATCATCTTTCAATCACCTTTGAAATCCTGCACAGATATAACATGAAACTAAATCCAGAAAAATGCTCAGGTAAGTTTTTGGGTTTCCTTGTATCAAATAGAGGTATAGAAGTAAACACCTCTCAGATTAAAGCTATTCATGAAATACCTGATATATTTACGAGCAAAAAAGAAGTTCAAAAACTAACAAGAAGAATTACAGCCTTAGGAAGATTTATCTCCAGGTCTTCGGAAAAGAGTTTTAAATTCTTTTCAATTCAAAAAAAGCAGAATCAGTTCGAATGGACTGAAGAATGCCAACAGGCTCTCAAAGATATTAAGGCCTATCTATCAAAACCCCCGATGTTGTCTAAACCAAAAGAGGAGGAGAGGATGTATGTCTATCTTCCCGTAGCAGAAATTGTCGTAAGTGCAGTACTGGTAAGAGAAGACAAAGGTAAATAATCTCCAATTTATTATGTAAGCAAGTCTTTATTAGATACTTAAACTAGATATCCTCATCTAGAAAAATTAGCCTTAGCTCTAATCATGGCAGCTAGAAAGTTGAGACCATACTTTCAATATCACCCAATCACTGTTGTGACCTCGTATCCACTAAGAAATACTTTGCACAAACAAGAGTTATCAGGGAGATTAGCTAAATGGGCAGTTGAATTAAGCGAACGTGACATAATATATCAGCCTAGGACTGCAATAAAGTATCATATTTTAGCTGGTTTTGTTGCTGATTGTAATACTAGCATAATCCCTGAAGTGGAAAAAGAGTTACAACTCTTCAACGGGGCTAATCCAGTATTTTGGACCCTATTTACTGGTGGATCTTCTAACATAAAAGGATCCGGCTTGGGAATTTTTTTAATATCACCTACGGGTGAAAATATATCACAAGCCATTAAATGTTATCCCATAACTAATAATGAAGCAGAGTCCGAAGCTGTCATTTTAGGTCTTGAACTGGCACGAGAACTCTCAATTGAGAAAATAGTCATCAAAAGTGACTCTCAACTAGTGATAAACAAGATGCAAGGGACTTATACCACAAGAGAGGCTCGGATGCAACAATATCTAGAAAAGGCACGAGACCTAGCAAGGCAATTCCAGTCATGGAAAGTTACGTAAATACTTAGAGAGGAAAATGTAAAAGCAGATGCATTAGCTAACCTCGCAGCAGTTGTCGAGTAACAAATAAAGACAATGCAATTGTCATACACCTATTTCATTCAGTAATCGACCAGGACAAAAATGAGGTAACATTTATCAATTTAACCTAGGATTGGAGAAACGAAATTGTAAACCTTTTGTAGAACGGCACCGTGCCTGAAGATGGAAAAACAACTCAAGCACTTCGCCGGAAAGCTGCGCGGTACTGCCTAGTTCGTGAAACTTTATACCGTAAGATGTTTGGAAGTCGCCTAAGAAAGTGCCTTGGACCCAATCAAACGGAGTACGTGATGAAGGAAGTACACGAAGGACACTACGAAAACCATGCAGGAGCAAGATCCTTAGTCAAAACCATAATCAGAGCAGGGTACTATTGGCCTAAAATGCAGGAAGATGATGAGAGCTCCGTAGCTAAATGCGACAAATATTAGTGATATGCCAACAATATGCACCGGCCACCAGAATTACTCCACCTAGTGGTGTCACCATGGCCATTCATGAAATGGGGCATGGAATAGTGGGGCCCCTTCCCCCAGCTAAAGGAAAGGTACGGTTCTTACTCGTATTAACTGATTATTTCACAAAATGGGTGGAGGCAGACGTTTTTAAACAGGTGCGAGAGAAAGAAGTGAAAAGCTTCATATGGCGACACATAATATGCCGCTTTGGAATACCAAAGGAGATCGTATTGACAATGGCTCATAATTCATTGGCTCACAAATCACAGAATTCTTCGAAAGCTGGAAAATCAAGCGAATCACTTCATCACCATATCACCCTCTGGCTAATGGGAAAGCCGAGTCAACAAACAAAGTCATTGTCAACAACTTAAAGAAACGGTTGGAAAAATCCAAGGGAAACTGGCCTGACGAGCTACCAACAGTATTATGGGCTTACAGAACTACTGCAAAAGTAGCCATGGGAGAAACTCCATTCTCGCTTGTCTACGATTCAGAAGCATTAATACCAGTGGAAATCGGCGAACCAAGCACGAGATTCACAACGGCAACAGAAGAAACAAACAACGACGAGTTAAGGAAAAATCTGGGTTTGCTCGAGCAAAGAAGAGAAGCTGCATTAATACGTATGGCATCTCAAAAACAAATTATAGAGCAATATTACAACAAAAAATCTCACCTCAGATATTTCAAAATTGGGGACTTCATTCTTAAAAAAGTCTTCCAATCAACAAAGGAATTTTGAGCAGGAAAGCTTACTCCAAATTGGGAAGGGCCCTACAAAGTCTGTGGCTTCGCTGGAAAAGGCGCTTACGAGATGGAAACTATGGACGACAGAATCTTAACAACCAGTTGGAATGCTGTTCATTTGAAGAAGTATTACTTCTGAAGTAAAGAGAATACCCCCGGTCAGGTATCATTACGTTCGATTTTACTTTTGTACAGTTAAAATTATACTAACCATTTTAGATGATAGGAGAAAAGCTAACCCATCACCAGATGATGATATTAGACCTGCATAGACATGAGGAAGTAACTGAATTCCCGGTCTGGGGTTAGTACTTTTTGATGGACGTTTTTAAAGGGTTAAGCAGTCATCATCAATACTATATACCTTCGAGTCCCGTATGTTTTTCCTTTTCAGGAAAAGGACCACAAGGAAGGAATAGTCAAGTGCTCGAGATTTCATTCTTCAAAGCTCAAGCACTTGGGGGACTATACAGTATGGAAGGCAAAGAAGAAGCAAAGAAGACTATCAAAAAGTCAAAGCTCAAGCCTGAAGAGGCAAAGAAGAAGCAAAGAAGACTATCAAAAAGTCAAAGCTCAAGCTTGAAGATCCATCTTCCTAACAAGTCAAGTACTATGAAAAAAATCAAAGAGCCAAAGACAAAAAACACAAAGCCTGATTCAAAAACCTTCAAAAAAACATATTCGTAAATGTAAACGAATGTTTAGGTTAAGGGCATGATATTAGATACGGATAAAAATGCACATCCTTGTACTTAGTCAAAAACTGTTGTAAGTGAAAACAGTTACGGATGAAGCAACATCCTTGTACTTATTCAAAAACTGTTGTAAACAAAAACAGTTACGGGTAAAAATTCATACCCGTATATTTATTCAAAAAACTGTTATAAATGAACACAATTATACCTTTGTATTAATTCAAAAAAGCTGTTACAAAAGAAAAACAGTTACGAGTACAAGTTTATACCAAATCTGTTGTAAAAAAAAATAGTTGCAAAGGAGTTATGGACGATACACAAACACATGTAAAATGTTGCGAAAGTTCGAAACAATATAAAGACTTTCTTAAAAACATTGTTAGAGAAAAACATGTGAAATTCCTATCTCTGTTTGGTACATTTACACCATTATGAAGTTGAGACGTCTTCTTCATTAAGTGTCGATCAAAAAAGGGCCCTCTTTTATAAATCGTGCCTATTACGAAAAGGTACGAAAAATCTAAGCACTTTTAAAATGCAAAGTCAAAAACTCAGAGGTAAACCAAAAACCTCAAAAAGAAAGCATGCAAAGATTTAAGAGTGAAAACAAAAACTCAAAGGAATCGAAATTCATGCCGATATTACTATTAATATAGTGGCAAAAAACTAAGTATTAACGTAGTCTAAGCCTAATTTGTTTAAACAAAAGTTTCCCTTAAGTCGAGCTCTAGGCTGAGCGCTGCCTCTGCCTCAGCCTCTGGCGCGACTTTGGCCTCGTCCTCTACCCCAAGTAGGAGCTGCCATTGGGGGCTCCGACTGCTATCCGGCTGAAGATGTTGCACATGTTCTCGGGATCTACGGAGGAAAAAATAGTACAGTTCAATCAGCAATGATAGAATAAAATTGCACGATAGAGAAAAATAGAAGTTAATTTTTTTCCTAAACTTCATAGCCTACGGAAGATAAGTACAGACATCTCCTATTGATCCTACAGACTCTTTTAAGCCTACTCGTGACTTGTGAGACCTAGGCAACATAGTGCTCTGATACCAACTTGTCATGACAAAAAATTCCCACTTTCGGGACCTCATTTGCTAGGCAAGCCAACATTAGAGAATCTTTAAACCAATTTTAATCAAGTCAAATAAGTGAAACCAAATGAACCGAAATGAAGTTAAAACGGGGTATGAAATGACATAAAACCAATAATATCTAAGTACAAACTGGATCTCAAGTCAAAATCTCACGAGCTTCTAAAGTCTCCACACATAGGGTTTGAAATAAATACAACTGTCTCGAATGAAAAGAACAGTAATAGGGGAAATGGAAGGGGACTTCAAGGTCTGCGGATACCAACAGATCTACCTCGAGTCTCCAAATGCCAATTCCAGCTGATACGCCTCACAGACAGCTGGGGCCAGTACCAAAATCTACACAAGAAGTGCAGACTGTAGTATCAGAACAACTGACCCAATGTACCCCGTAAGTGTTGAGCCTAAGCTCGACGAGGTAGTGATGCGGCTATGACAGGATACTCACGTAATTAACCCTGCACAGACGGAAATATAGGTACAACATAACAACAAATATGGAATTCACAAGTACTATTGGAGGGGACATACGAAAGGGGTATAAGATACGCTAACTACAGTAGCTAATGATAATGAGAAATAGTCAATAAACATTCAACCAACAAAATGAACAAACATAGTGAATAAAACTGCACGCCATCACCCTTCGTGCCTTTACTCTCAATCTCACCATAAAATGATAAATACGGCACGACAACAGCCTTCATACTTTTACTCTCAATTTCATTTTGAAACAATATATACGACACCACATCGCTCTTTGTGAATTAACTCTCAATTACGGAACGATATCACCCTTAGTGCTTTAACACTCTCCCTTACCATGTAAAAATGAACATATAACAATAAGGAGATAAAATAAGCAAGATAAAGTCTTACGCCAACAATGGTTCCTCAATACCAATCTCAACTTCAGAAACAATACTCAATTATCACAGATAGCCCGTAAATGCAGAAAGAACGAGCAATTTAGTAATTAACTAATCTAAATAGGGATATCATGATCAAAGAAAGAAATAAATGACAAGAAACAAGTCCCACTTGCATGCTTTAACCCATCCACAATGCATATGTACTCGTCACCTCACATATATGTTGAACCCAACATTTGAACAAGTAGCACGTAGCAAACAAGTCCTAATCCCTCAAGTCAAGGCTAACCATGACACTTACCTCGCTCCCAAAGATCAACTCAAAGCTCAACCACAATTTTTCCTTTCAAACAAGCCTCCGAACCAACAAAATCTAGCAAATTATCAACCAATCAGTTCATAATAAGCCTTAGGAACTATCCACAAATGAAAAGGTTCAATTAAGGTCATTATTGAAAAAGTCAACTCCCGGGCCCGCTTAGTCCAAACCCGAAATTCGGACCAAAACTCGATTATTCATTCACCCCCGAGCTCGGTTATGTAATTTGCTTTGTAATCCGACCTCAATTTGAGGTCTAAATTCAAACTTTGCAAACTCCCCTAATTCCATCCAAATCCCCAATTTCTACCATGAAAATCCTAGATTTTAGGTTAAAATCTTATGAAATGTAATGGAAAATTGAAAGAAAGTAGGTTAGAATCACTTACCAATGAATTGGGGAAGAAAGGCTTTTGGGAAAATCGCCTATAGGGGTTTCTAAGTTTGAAAAATTTGAAAGAATTGGAGAAATCTCGTCTAACCTAGCTTAAGTCTAGGCGTAGATGTCGCAATCGCGAGCTGGGGTTTGCAATTGCAAACCTCTCAAATGCGAAGTCTTCACATTCCTACTGCCTTCGCAAATGCAAACCATATGTCCACAAATGCAAAAGCGAGAGGATGCAAATACGACCCCAGATCTCGCAAATGTGAAAGTCCACCCCCATGCCTGCTCGCAAATGTGAAGCCTCCTTTGCAAATTCAATACTCACATTTGCGAGCCAAACCTCACGAGCAAAGTCTGCAGCAGACACCAGAAACACAATGCATCAGCTATGAATTCTAAGTCCAAATCCACTTCGTAGCCTATCCGAAACTCACCCGAGCTCTCGGGGCTCCAAATCAAGTATGCACAAAAGTCTAATAACATAGTAATGGATCTATACCGAGTTACGAAACCAAAATACGGACCCAATATCAACTAAGTCAAACATTGGTCAAACCATGAAATTCATTAAGCCTTTAATATTAAAAATTTCGAGGACCCCGTCTCTAATATCCTCCACAGGCGCCTCAATGCCTCCTTGTTGGGGACCCCGTCCTCGCCGACCACCACGACCTCATGGGACACCCCTTCCTCTCTAGCCACGCCTGCCATGTTTACCAGGTTCAGGCTCAACTGGTGGCCTATGATGGTACTCTTCAAGAAACACATAAGCAGCCTCGTATCCTAAGCGCTCATCTTCTTGGGCATGTCTCAATGTGTCGGAATCAAGATTAGTAACCCGACGGCCATACACGTGCAAATTCAGGCCAAGGAAACTTAAATATATATGTACCTGCGCTCCTTCAAGTAAATCCAACAAATCCCTGTAATAGGGGAGACAATGTCAAGCCTCAACCTCGTGTTCGTAGCCTCGCCTATCAACCCACCTCCAAGCTAAAGGGAGAAACGATGGAGGTAGTGCATCCGGAGCGATCAATGGTAAAATTTAAGGTATATTTTTATTATGTATGTTATAATAATAAAAAGAATTGACTATGTTTTCACCTGCAGCAACGTCTCTCTAGGAGCCCATACACGCTTGACACATCTGCCTATACAGGTAACCTAGAACAACTACACCCCAGCTGTAACCAGGTAAATCATCTAACCGCTTCAGATGATGTAGAAATTTCAAACTAACTAGGTTTCCCCACGTGTTCGGGAATAGTACACCACCAAACGTCTGCATCACCAATAATCTCGTGTGTTGATTGATATCTTCTGGCGGTGAATGATCTGTAATCTCCTCATCCATCATGCAAGATATTGCCGGACGGACGTCAGCTACAATCGACTGGCCCACTCAATGCAGCCGGTTCCGCTGGCTAGAAATCAGTGAGGCGCTATAACATATACAGGTAATACATTCCTCTATAGTTTCTAAGAGAATGCGAGTAA
>ML354798.1:0-14754 GCA_005239505.1 Nicotiana paniculata | reverse complement strand
CCAGGATTATATTTGCAACGCCCGTTTAGTCTTCTACAAGACATAGTTGAGCGTGATCATGGCTTCCAATTGGTCATCCTCGAATCTGATCTTTTATTGATACTTGTTGTGTACATCCACCCAAACTACGGGGGGATACTCGATTAAGTTTTGCTTCAACTGCTTTGAAGCTATCGAGCTTCATTCATTCAAGCCCTGAGCGAAGGCTTGTACTACCCAATCATCGGAGATCGGAGGTAATTCCATACGTTCCAATTGGAAGTGGGATACGAACTCCCTTAACATCTCATTCTCTCTTTGTTTGATTTTGAAGACGCCAGACTTCCTCGTAGCGACTTTGATGGCACCAGCATGTGCCTTCACAAAAGAGTCTGCCATCATGGAAAACGAATCTTCCTTTGGATAGTGTTTCTCCAAATTTTTTCAATAAGACAGATTCAATCTCGTCATCTCTTAGGTCATTTCCTTTCACAGCACAAGTGTAAGCAGTAATGTGCTCATTGGGGTCCGAGGTCCCGTTGTACTTCAGGAGATCGGGCATTCTGAATTTCTTCGAGATAGGATTCAGAGCTGCACTTGGTGGAAATGGCTTTAGCACAAACTTTTTTGAATCTACACCCTTCAGAATCGGGGGTGCGGCTAGGGTCTGATCAACCCTCGAGTTATAGGTTTCCACCTTTTTGTCGTTAGCTTCTATCTTCTTTTCGCCTGATTCAATCCTCTTAGTGAGGTCCTCGAGCATCTTCATAGTAGCGGGGTCGGATTCTAACCCATTATTGCTCGATCTTTCTGGTGCTTGTTCAACTCGAGGAGCCGTTTCTGGTGGTGTTGTACTTGGAGTTCTCTGATGGCTTTGTAGCTGAGCAATAACCACCTGTTGTGCTTGCAACATCTCAAAAATGACGTGAAGGCTAACCTCCCTTTCCTTTTGAGCAGGGACTCTCTGTGCTTCATGTTGGTCTCCATCGCGCACACTCATGTGTGTATGAGAGCTTACATCGCCACGTTGAGCATTGCGTGAGCCTGCATCGATGGGGATTTGCACTGGTGCCTCCTCAGGGTTTTGCAGTGGTACACCAACACCTGAAGCAGTTGCGTCGTTCTCTCCATGATCCTCAGGACCGTTGTTTCATGTGCTTTTACCGAGTTAGGCATTTTCTGACCTGGAATTGAAGATTCTTGGACAAGAAAAAGTGTAAAGAATAACTTGTGTTTTTGGAAAACCAGCACTAAAATAATCACTATTATTTTTAGCCCCACGACGGGCGCCAAACTGTTTACCTTGAAAATGGTAATTACAATTATATTTGATTTTGTGGTTCTAAAAATATGTGATCTATTTTAATACCAGTTGTTTAGGAAATAGTTGCTAAGTGAGAGGTAAGAAAATGAGATAAGCAAAGGATAATGAGATTGTGCAAACCGAGCAGGTGAGAGACGGGGTCTCGGGCTTGGTCGAAATTGGCATCGAGGTCGAGCTCGAGAGCTTGACGAAGGGCGGTCGAAGAGGATACAACAGTATTGAAGGCCTCGAAGACGCCCTCTTTATGATCAATAACAAGTAATAAATGAAGAACAATTAATGAACACAATAAATGAAAAGCAATAAATCAATGGAGCAATTGCAAAGAATGTTTTTAGTTTAAAGAGCAGAGAATGTTCTTATTCTAGTTCTTGTATTGAATATCACGTGTCTTACAAAATGACAAGGGTCCCCTTTATATAAGAGGAGAAGCCCAACATAGTACATGTGCAATTAATACAAAGATAGACGGTTGAAACAGCCATTTAACGTCACGGTACGGGCTTGTACTATTTTGCATACTTGGTCAGATTTAACAACGTGCCTTTTGAGAATTTCCCGCTTTTTCATGATGGTCTTCGATTTACACCGCCTCGAGGTCGAGCGTGGAGAGTCTTCGACATGCCTCCTCGATGTAAAACTCGAACTGCTTCGAGCCTTCTGAAAACAGGCTATGAAGCGCCGTAATTATCATAAAATCAGGCTCTTCGATTTTAGCCGTATACACTATTTGAGCAAAAATTATTGAGTTCGACTAAATTCGTAGTCAGGCTTCTTACTTCGCCCATGACCCTGAGCCTTTCCTTCCCACACACAATGACTTCGTTTGATTTTTTAGGATAATCCAGTTCTATATAATATCTTTTGCACGAGGATTAGTTAGTTGGTTGTCTATAAGACTAAAATGAGAAAACACAATTGTTTAGCTTGATTGTGCCTTCGTTTTTTTATAGGTTTTGATTTTCTATTTCTGAATATAGTTTGAAGAAACTGTCCGTAATTCTTGAACTTCGTATCGGTATGGTCACAACAGTTCGTAATGTCCCTTTTACATTAAAAATAAGAACTTTTTTCATTGAAATTTGTATAAACAAATCTCTGAATTTTAGATTAGGACGAAAGGACAATAATTTATCTAAATTTTTTGTGATATGTCATTTTCACACGTGTGGCTTCCTTTTCATCATTATTAAAATAAAATCGATCATTTATTTCTCAAGTAAGCTTGTAAAAGTTCCAGTCCAAGCAAGTCAAATTGTTGATCCATCTAATTCCTCTGGCATTTAAAATGTGTATTGTGTTATTTAATTTCGTAGTTGCAGATAAAATCTTTTACTTTCTGAGTACGTAAATTGCAATGAATCTTGAGTTGAGCGATTGACTGATAACTTATCAGATGAAGAAAACTTTAAAAGCCTAACTAACAGGAATATTGTTACTCGACACTTTAATTTAGTCATTATAGATTGCAATTTTCAGATTCATACATTTAAATTATGATTATGTCTAAGCCAACCTCATCCTTGGGCTGTTATTTATATTTATTGTTTGTGCATAAGAAGATAAAAAATGATGGTGGTTGTGATCAGACACGAAGATGATATATATATCATAAACATTTATTTTACATTTCACGTTATGTGAATGGTTAAATATTTTGACAAATATCTATATAATTTAGTGACGTGCGATCCTATTAAACAATAACAAACCAAATCACAAATCTTAGGGAGAAAATAAAAGAAGCCAACATTTTGATGAAATAATATGGATTAATTGGAAGGTGCATTAGGTCGTTTGAGTTAGGAAAAGTAATAACATATCATATAGAAATGATTAAGATCATATCTCGAGAAAAAAAGAATAAGATCAAATGATTAAGTATACCAACAGAATAAGTTGGAAAGAATATCAAATATTCCATATATATGAAAATGCATCCATTACGAAAGGGAAATAAATGTGCATAACGTGCAGTCTTTCAACTTTTCTGCCATAAACATTGATGAAAGACGACATGCATGCCCAATTAGTTGGCTAGCTATGACAATTCGCATAGTTCCAACGAGCATTTAAAACGAGTCAAAATGTGACNGGGGGGGGGGGGGGGGGGGGGGGGGGATATAGGAAGAGAGTAAAGGTTGGTTTTTGCTTTTCAAAGGGGGATTAAAGGTAGACCCCTCGACCTCCATTATTGGTTGTTCTTGTCTATTGACATTTAGGATGCAGATTCACTTCATTCTTGTTGGTACATATCTAAAATCTCAAGTGTGGGGCTTTTTGATTGAACACCCCCACCACCCACAAAAGTGATTGACATATTGTTATATTTACCCGCAACCAATTTAAGACTCAAAGTTTGTGGTGATTTGAAGTTAATTTATAATAATTAATAACCAGATTCCTAAATATTAATACCTTGTTTTATGTATATATATAATTGTATGCGGTAGAAATCGGGGTTACCTGACTTTACTATTTGATCGAGGCTGGAAAGTTGCATTGAAGAGCTGAGACGACGAGTCCGAAATCGAAGCCTCTTTCTAGATCGAGGTTGATATCAGTCGAGGCCAGAAGAGACGGACTTCGAGTAATGTCGGGATAGCTTTATAGCGAAAAAGGCGAGATATCCATGATTGGTCGAAGATCGTGGCGTGAATCACGGAACGGATCAAATCTATAGCGGTTAATCAGTTGTTTATATGTTTTCCTTTAGTAATTAGAAGTATACCTTAATTAGGATTTCTCTACTATATAAAGAGGTATTCCATACATTTGTAGGGATCATTCGTTATTGACTGAGAAAAATATATACCATCATTTCTTTCTTGCTTATTGCTCTACTTACTGTTCATCTAAATTGTTCATCTTTTATTGCTCTTATGTTACCACCTTGAAGTCACTTCAATTTGAGGTGGAGGTCCAACTTTAACACTGGTTTGGTTTATTTTATAGTTCGATTCAGTTTATTTATTTTCTCGTTTATCAATTGGTATTGGACAAAATTACATATTCTTAAAACCACAATATAAATTTAATTTTTATCCGAATTTTAGTGTAAACCGTAAATGCGGCAAAAATTTCTCGATTGCATGTAACTTCTGGAATTCTTACGCCGCTGTACCTACGCATTATGCATTTGTTTTTGCTGCTTACTAATACCTAGTAATTCTCGTGTCTTATCGTTCTCTTTATTTGAAAGTAAACTACTTCGGAAAAAATCAACTACTCATGCATTCATGGAGAAGTGGAGCACATGCCTTCCTTTCCTTTGGAAAGTTTCAGGCATAAAAAAATTCTTCGCTAAAATAGACGCCCCTTATAATTAGCGATTAAATAATTTTTTAAGTTGATGTTGTATGAGTCAAAATCTGATCAAAAGAAGCTTATCTAAGAAGGAACAATCACGGATGAGCGAGCCGAGATTACACGTATGAAACGATACATCGGTGAGTGGCTCGACTATGGCCTAGGTCAAATATTCAAAAGGCTCACGCGTCGAACTAGGCACTTCAATGACTCAGAGGTTTATTCAAAAGGATGATCAAAAGGCTTAAGCACCTGATTAAGAACCGTTAGATAGATGAAAGCGTTTTGTATAAATACTACGAGATCCTATTTTGGGAAGGGGGATAGCTCAAGCGCGCACACACACATATCACTCACAAAGAAAAATGTTTAGGACCGGAGATCCTATTTTGGGAGGGGCAAAGAACACAGAATCTTGTTGTTCCCCTGTAATCAACTTTATTAAATGAATAAAGATCTATCTCGCCTACGGATTAGTAAATTTCTCCCTTCTTTTACTTTTCGTTGTTGCTTGATATTATCCAATTTATTACCTCTTCTTGTACCATGGAATTCAATCTGGGTTCAACCGATTTTTGGGCTCAACCGTGTTAACTTAATCTCACTTATGATTATTGATCTGAATTAATTATTTTCGACTAAGATTTATCCTCCGTATCATTATTTAATTTCGTTTAACAAAAAGACTTAAATCTTTTTGGTCAAACAGGTGCAAAGAAAATTTAAATGACAAATAAAAAGAGCCAAAAGGAGTATTATTTTTTAACAATCCCTCTCTAATTATAGAAAAATAAATTAAATTTATCTTCTAGTTCAGTTTAATTTCGCATGAGAATTTTTCCAATCAAACTAATTTCTCAGTTATATATATATATATATATATACAAAATAACATTTAACATCATCCACAGTAAATCACATCACGTAAACATAATATGAGAAAAAAACTACAATTTAACCCATCAATTCCAACAGCTCACAAATAGCACCAAAAGTGATCGATTTGAATAGTAAAATAATCCGGTACTGTGATTAGAAACTTGACCTATATACAGAAGGCGGACGCAAAATTTTACGCGACGAGGACACATTATTCTGTTCAATCAGTGCGCCCCCTAAAGGCTCTTAGTGTTCAGGGTATCAACTGCTTTAAATTAATCATTTTCAAGGTATATACACGTATATATATACAGGATTTCATCCGAAGTTTACGGAGTCCGGTGACCCCTCACCCATACACATGAATCCGCCTCTGCCTATATATGTGATTCACGTAGAATATAAGTGACAATTAAGTTATGGATAAGGATTATTATGTCCAGTTAATTACATTATATATGCTCCCAACTTACCACCTAACATTCAATTAGATGGGACTGATTTCATAGATGAGTGCATGCTTTTCAAGTGTTAAATCATAATGGAGCTATAATGATCTCTACTAAGAAGGTGGATAATAATATGATAATTCAAGCATGGACTTGTTTATTTTATAATTTAAAATTATATATAGCTGCAATTTGGTATTTGGATCTCTTATGTTGACCAAACTAGGAATAAAAAATATTTGCACATAAGGCATATATTAGCTGTTAATGAATAAGATGAACACACAACTGTATTCCACTTATAAACCTAAAGTCAGCAGGCTTCTTGCCTTCTCCCTTCTTAATTAAAGAACACTAATCTACCTTTGAATATTAGAGCCTGAACAACTTGATGTTTTCTATCTGTGACATACAAATTATAACTATCAGACCTGATTCCACTATCCAATGTATTTATAGCCTGTTTGTTAATGCTAAAAGTGTTTTTTTTTTCTTTTCAATTTGAGATGTTTGATCAAACATTTATTGAGACAAAAAAAAGTGTTTTTGACTAGAAACAAAAGCAGGAAAAAGTAATTTTTCATCCGAAGTCGAAGCAGAAGTAATTTTGACTTTTCTTCCTTCCAAAATACCCTTTGCAGAATATTATGTATACCAAAATAACCTTACTTAGTTTAAACTATTAAGTAATATAAAATGACGTTTGAGATGAACTTTCATCTTTATTGAATGATTTTTTGGTATATTTAATTTATCTTGAAAGAATAAAGTACTTTTCAATTTTATTTTTATATTTTACTTAAATTAAATAAAAAACTTAATTATTATCTTTAATAATAAAAATTTATAATTATTTATCTACTTATATAATATTAACTATTAAGCAAATCTCTTCATGTCCTTATTTGTAATTTGACACTTAATGCACTTTTTGAAAAGTTTGATCAAACACGAATTATTGTTCAAAAGTATTTTTTCAAATTGATTAACCAAACACAAACTGTTTTTTTCTAAAGCACTGTTAAAAAAAACACTTTTTCAAAATAAGCTGATTTTTCCTGCTTGGCCAAACATGCTATTAGTCCTTTTCGAAAATCTTTTAACTTCTCATGCACTCTTTATCCTACAAAAGAATGCCGTTTTGTTGATTTTTTTTTTTTCTCTTTTTGATAAAAAAATTTAAGAAAAGGTATTAATTCTTTTCTTTTGGGGGTGGGAGGGTGGGGGGGGGGCAAGAAAAGGTGGGAAGGAACCCACTGACACAACAAACTAACGCATATAAAAGACTCCTATAGAGTCATGAAGCAACGAGCTAGGAGCCAGGTTCAGCAAAGAAATGGACACGAAAGAGTAAGCGAAGAGACGGAAAATCTACTGAAAAATTTGTTTTTGACAAATATTAGAGACCAAAATTGGGTCAAATGAACTTAATTATAGCTTGAGCAAATACTGTTGATGAGATTAGAACAAGACAAATTGCGAGCACTCTCCAAGATCTCTATTTCTTTTGTGTTATTATGTTTGTCTTAGTTTGTGCGATAAATGTTTACTCACAACCTTAAATATTAATTTGACTCAATTATCACGTCAACAAAAAGGAATGTGAAGGTTGTGACGTCACCTTCATAACTGTATCGATTATTATTAAATGAGTAATAACTGTTGAGTAAGTGTTACATTGTATTAATCACTTACCAGTAGAAAAAATAATTAATTATAATTTAAATTTAAAACAACACTTATTTTGGGTCAAACAATTTGATTACAACGGATATTTAAAATGGACCGAGTAGGTGTAACATAATTAAAATAAATAGGTGTAACATAATTAAAAAGGACCAAAGAGGTGTAATTTATTAAACAAATAGGCGTGTTTACCCTAAAATTTGGATAAGAAATAAATTTATAATGTGGTTTTCAGGATATGTGATTTCACTCAACACTAATTGATAAATATGAAGGTAAATGATAGAATTGAATTATAAATAAATCAAACTAGAGTTTAAATGAAGCTTCAGCCCTCAAGTCGAGATACTCTCGAACTGATAAGTGCAAGAATAATAGAAAATAGAACAGACTGATGAACAATAATGTAAATGAGAAAGAAAGAGTTGTATTGCTTAAATCTTCAAATGATTCGAACTCATCTTTACATAGCAGATGAATTCTACTTATGGTATAACTCTAATTACAGTAGGAAATCACATAATTAGCTAAGTAATTGCTTCTGATTTGATCCGCTCCGAGATTTACGCCGTGATCCTCGACCAGTTACGGATATCTCGCTCTTCCATCATTAAGTCATTTCTGGTATTACTCGATGTTTGTCTCTCTTGACTTCGATAGCTACAAACCTTGATCTCGAAAGGGACATCGATCTCGAACTCGATGCCTCAGCTTTGTGATTTAATCGAAGCGACCTCCGATGCAACACTCCGATCTCGATTAGATAGTGAAATCGGATGGCCTCGATTTCAACCGTATACAGATAGTCCCCTCGTTTCTTGGAGTTTAGTGACAAGAAACAAACTGAGCCTTCGATTCCTTTCGGCCTTGATATATTATGATGTCATCCCCGTGATGTAAGCGATGAAAGTGACAGAAATATCCTGTCGGTACAGTTCACCAAACCATTAATGAGCGTTAGTTGGCGGCCGACCACTAGTATTGTTCAACCGTCCCCGTAAATCCATAAATAGGCCTTCTCCTCATTGAATCAAACTTTACCTTCATCTAATTTTCTAAGCTTTTACCTCTTTCAAATTCTTCACTGCTACTCTTCAAACACAAAATCTTACTATCTTCTTCTTTTCTCAACTCATAAAAATGGCGAAAACATCTAAAACAGTTCCTCAAAAAGAGAAAGCTTCTTCTTCTTCACGATCGGTCGGTGACAAACCGTCGGTGGGTATGCTCCCTGAGCACTGTGTTCCCGGCCCGTGCATACTTAAATCCGATTTTAAGACGGAAAAAGCTCCCTCGGTCCCCGGTCGGTGCGAGCATGTGTCGAGGTGCATTTGCTCCATAATCGTGGGATATCTCGAGCAGATCAAAAGAGATTGTAACTGGGGGGGACAAAGTGGTAAAGATCTCATCCCCTGAAGAGAGCATCACTACCCACGTGGATGGGTATCTAAGTGTTGACACTTACCATTTCACGTTGGGCCCTCTCGACCCTGTCATCATTTACTTTTGCCGTAAATAATATATGACCTTAGGCCAAATACACCCTTCTGTTTGGCGCATAGTCATCATGCTCCGATTCTTCACGGGCAAAGCCGAGGGGATGACATTCACCATTGATCACCTTATGAGACTGTACAACCCCTGTAACTTTCGAGGGTTGATCAAGCAACGTCGAGAAACCAAGGTATTGTTCTCGAGCATCGACGAGGACAAAGATCAAGGCTGGATGGGTAGATTTGTGCGAGTGAGGACCTCCGATCTCATCCCGGCGGAGAAGGTGCCATTTCTTGAGAAATGGAACCCGAAGCGTAAGTATTACTTAACTTGTTAATTTCCATGCTTTATTTCGTTCCTCGGCTTTGTTAATGTCTTCTTTCATCATGCAACGATTGTTTGGATGCCTCGAGCGATCCCCGACCTCAAGATTTGGGTCCGAAAACTGGCCTCGACTTCTGCTTACGCTGAGCGATGTTGGGGCGATTTGGAAAAAGGCCTATGGGAGGCAAAAAACCATGGTAATCTTCCTTTTTTACATATCTGATGAATTGGTAATATCTCCTTATACTTATTTAATTTCCTTGTGTGCAGGCCTGAGCAAGGATGCATCCTTGAGGCCTCCGTCTGGCGAGGAGGAGGTTTCGGCTCCGGTTCCGAAATCGGCGAAGGAAAGTAAGAAAAAAAGGGCCTCGACCTCCGAGGACCCTAAGACCAAGAATAAAAAGAGCTCGATTAGCAAACGGAGGATAGATATTGCTGCTCTCCCTGTCCATATAGTTCAGGAATTAAGGGAGGAGGAAGAAGAAAATGAAGATGGTGACTCGGTGCTTGTGACCCGAGTGAGAAAAACCATCGAGACCTCCAAGGTCGCTAAATCGCTGGCGGTTGGTGAGGCCCCACCTTGTGTTGAGGAGGCCTTTGAGAAGGATTCAACCAAAGTCCCCGAAATGTCCGAGATTGAAGCTGTTTCTCGTCCAATGGCAAGTACATCTGAGGGGGCTGGTCCCGAGACCCCTCGAGTTGAAAAGAGCGCCCCAAGTGACTCACTTGGGGAAATGAGAGAAGGTCACTCGCCATCCCTTCCTGCCTATTCTGAAGAGGATATACAGGATGCTCAAGCTTTAAGGACTCCCGAAGTAGGCGGATTCCCCAGTGAGAAGGATCCCTTTCAGGATTGCTTTATCGGGGTCGAGGATGTCTCCGATATTAATGACGCATCCAACCTCTTCGAAGAGGCCCAACGTCTCCTGAGCCGAGTAAGTTTATGTTCTTTTGTTGATGTAGCATTTCTTTGTTTTTTGTGTAACTCATTTCCATTTCTATACAGGCTTTCTCTAAGTCACAGGCTGAATTGAGCCAGTGCGAGGCTGATCTCCAAAGGCTTTCTGAAGAGAGGAATGCCCTCAAGCTTCACTGCGGGCAAAAAGACGAGGAGATTAAGGACCTCCGAGGAGAATTGGCTAAATCTCATAAGGAGCAGACCGAGTTGACCGAGCAGGTAATGATTCTCTTGAAAAATCATGAACTTGATTTGGGAATGGAGGTTAACATTTCAATATCACAGCTGTAGCAAAGTATTGAGAGGATTGAGTTGTTCAGAGAAAAGTTCGACCAAGTGAAAGCAGAGTCTTACGGGTGGAAGGAAGGCATGGACCGCCTTGCTGCTGAGAAAGAGATTGCTCTGGCCCAGTTGTCGTATGTCGAAGCCCAACTACAAAATATGAAGTAATAGTGCTTGGCTCAGGCAAAGAAGATTGGAGAGCTCTAGGCTTAGTTGGCTTCTGAACTTGCAAAGGCCCAAGCTGAGCTAAAAAAGCAAAGGTCGAGGTTGATAAGACAGTGGCCATTTATCGAGATGATGCCGAAGCTGCTCAAGCTCAAGTGAGGGAGGCTGCGGATACTTCTCAAACACGAGAACATTGGATTGTCGAGCTTTCAAAATGCCAATCTCGGAGGGAGACCCTTGAAGAGATCCACGCCCGAGGCTTCGATCTTACCAAAAAGATAGCAAAGGAAAAAGAGCATGAAATCGATGCTAGACTATTGGCCTCTTCTGACGACGATGATGATGATGACGACAACAAGAGTGGGTCCGATAACGACGAGGGGCCCGAGGAAGAAGCTGCTCTCAAGGAAGGAGCTGCCCCCGAGAATAGCTAGGGTCTTTTTATTTTTTTCTTTCTTTTTATGTAGGACCCTGGTTGGTCCTTTGTAAATACCTTCGTTCATATATAAAATATTTTCTTTTTGAATTTTGTCTCTAGTTTTTGACTTGTGAAAATTTTGATTTGCTTTGTGCCTTGTAAAATTTTTTTATATACTTCATGCCTTGTGAAAAATATGTTTATGACTTTGAATCTTAGGAAACTTGGTCGAAGCCAAACTAATATAGCCTTTGTAGTCGAGTGAGAAATTGCTCAAACTAGAAGTAATAAACCCCTTAGGTTTTAGTTGAGCAAGGATGAAATCTCGAACTCAAAACATATAATGGCTTAGACTCTTTAATCGAGCCGATATGGCCTCAGAAGAATGGCTTTTTCCCTTTTCGGCTTAAATTTTTTTAAACATATAGGAATTTGTTATACCTTAGCACGAAGTAAGTTTGTACCCGTTTGGTTTTTTCGGGATCTAATGTTATCGAAACCCTTTGCTTTTTTGTGCCTTAGCACAAGTTTGTACTAAATTGTTTGAAGGTTCGAAAAGTTCGATGCCTCTTAAGGTTTTTCGATGGATGACATTATCGAAGCCCTTTGGTTATTTTGCCGAGGATAGCCTTTTTAACCGGTTTATAAAAGAATTTGAAGGCCTTTTTTTATTGTGAAATGCGGACATAGCTCGAATAATGGAATAATGAAAGACCTTTTTATATGATAAAGTTCACGAAGCATATTTATAAAGCTCAAAATCAGAGCCCTTGCACATGGAGAAAGAATAAATGAAAACCTAATCTACAACTAGGGTGTGCCTTCAACGGCTCCCTCGGAGGTTATACTTTCAGTGGTTTGGCCCTCGGCCCCCGAGTCTTCAATAGCCTCTTCCCCCTCGGGGACTTCACCCACCTCTTCATCGTCTTTTGAGCCACTGCTCAAATCATCTTTGGAAGCAAGCAGTGCCTCCGATTCCTTTTCTAGGATCTTCACCCTCTCGATCTCAGTAGACAAATCGAGGCCCCCTGCATGAATATCCTCGAGAGCCTGCCTCCGAGACTTTAATCGGGCAAGATCCAAGGCTCAGGAAAGTTTAAGCTCGGCCTCCTCAACTACTTTCCTAGCCTAGGCGTTTGCAGTAGCGGCATCAACTTTATACGAGGCTATGAGTGCATCAGCTTCGGCCTTAATTGAAGATAACGCGGTGACCGATTTAGCATAGAGGTCCTTATATTAGCTACTTGCAGCCCTTGCATCACGAAGGCAATACCCAATTGAGGTTAACTTCCCTTGGAGGGCGTCTCTCTTAGAGGTTATCTCGCTCACACACTGCTTAAATCCAAGGATCTCAGCATCCCTCGCTTTGAATCATTCCTGCATCAGGGCATCTTTCTCCTTAAGCTGCGAAGATCAGCCCGCCAAGGGTTAAGTACTGATATCAATTACAAAAACAAGGCACGTGAAGGCTATGTTACCTGCTCATCAAGATCGCTCCTTTCTCGAGATACCATTTCTAAAAGTATAACTTTAATTACAGTAAGAAATCACATATTTAGCTAATTAATCGCTTCTGATTTGATTCGTTTCGAGATTTACGCCATGATCTTCGACCAGTTACGGATATCTCGCTCTTCCATTGTTAAGTCATCTTCGATATTATTCGGTGTTTGTCTCTATTGACTTCGATGGATACAAATCTCGATCTCGAAAGGGACTTCGATCTCGATCTCGAAAGGGACTTCGATCTCGAACTCGATGCGTGATTTAGTCGAAGCCGACCTCCGATGCAATATTCCGGTCTCGATTAGATAGTGAAATCGGATGACCCTGATTTCAACCGTATACAAGGTGTAATACCATTAAAATGATACGGTTTTTAGCAACAGGGTAAAAGTTCTTCAAGCTCTAGAGAACTAAGTAGGGGTTTGGACATAAAAATTGTAATTTATGAAAAAATAATAGTTTTTGGAGTTAAGTTGAAAAATATTATTTGAAATTTGAATTTATGATTGGATATGCATTTCATTTGAAATTTTTTTACAGTTTTGTGCGTGGAAAAAAAAACTGAAAATTTGAAAAAGGTTTTGAAAAAATTCTTACTTGCAAAGCAAATGGACAAACATATTTTAGATTTTTTTTTTTTAAAAAAAAAAAGAAAAATCATTTTGTGAACAAACTGGGTAATACTCCCTCCGATCTACAATAAGTAATTTTTTGACTGTTTTCACACAGATTAAGAAATCCACCTCTTAACATTAATTAGTATTGAAATTGATCATATTAACCTTTATAATTCCTTCACATAAACACTCCAAACATATAATCCAACACCATTTACTACAAGGGCAGTAGGAAAAAAATAAATAATTAATTCTTGAAATTTGAAAAATCACTTATTTTAAATCATAAAAAAAGCCTATAAGTTACTCCTTCCGATCCACAATAAGTGACTAATTTACTTTTGATACGTCCAATAAGAAAATACTAAATTCTATACAAAAATACCTAATATAACTAAACTATTATTAATTAAATATTTAATATGAAGAGTAAGAAATTTTTTTAAGGATATGTACATAAAAATTATTTTGTAAAAATAAATTAAATTCATTTTTAATTATATAAATAAATACTTATTTTGAATCAAAATAAAAAAATAAATTAATCAATATGAACCGGAGAAACTACTTATTGTGAACACGAGGACGTAATACTCAACAAGGTACGATGGTGTCATTGGGGAAGAGTATTGTTTGTGCACTTTGTACTAGGGACAAAAGACTTTGAGGTGCTAAAAGTTGAAGGAACGAAAAAAAGAAAAGCAAATTCTGCTTTGCATTTATTTCACTTTTTTCCAATTGTCCTCTCTATCTGCACACTTTTGCAGCAGCAGTAGCAGGGCTAAAATCTAACAGGGCACGCATGCGTACGGCCACTGGCCAATATTGCAGTACTACTTTTTCAGGCAAATGAGACCACGTGACTGCCGGCAACTCTCCAGTCGGCTAATTGCGGGGTCCGGAATTCAAATAGGTTATATTTGGACAAAAAAAATATAAAAGGGATCTATGTAAAACGCCATACTATATGACGCTATAGACTAACGGTAAGTGTGCCGTTAGTGTATAGCGCCATATACTATGGCGTTATATCTTTTGAATCTGTCAGACACAGGTATAACGTCATAGTATGTGGCGTTATACCTATTTTCTAAGTAAAGCGCCTTGAACTATGACGTTATACACAATGAATTTATCTGACACATGTATAACGTCATAGTACCCGTTGTTATACCTATTTTTCTGTATAGCGTCGTGTACTATGGCGTTATACCTGCTTCCTGGGCCCACCAATAATTCAAAAGGCGTATAGTGCTTACTATATTGGCGCTATACAATTAAAAAAAAAATCTCCGGCCAGACATTTTATATAAAGTGGTTAGAATTGCATTTCATTCAATCACAAAAAAATTTCAACTCTTGAT
>ML354796.1:0-28521 GCA_005239505.1 Nicotiana paniculata | reverse complement strand
TTCCTATATTACTTGTCGACCACGTACACTTGCGTGTGCATTGGGAAATCAACCAACAGTAACTAATCTGAATATAATAAAACAACGTTTATGAAAATAGGAGAAAGACTCTTGGGATCTGCGTACGCCAGCAGATATACCTCGTGTCTCCGAATAAATGAATAGCCGCTCTAAATATCTCTACTGCTGGTCGATACCTATATTTGCACAAAAGAGGGCAGCGTGCAGAGTGCAGTATCAGTACAACCGACCCCATGTACTGAGTAAGTGCCGAGACTAACCTCGACGAAGTAGTGACGAGGCTACGGCGGGGCATTAACAACATATAACCTGTGACCATAATATATACAATAACAAAATAAAATAATTCTACACGAACAAGAAAAATATAACTGAGACAATAAATATAAAGCAAGAAGGAATTCTAAACAATTGATTAAGTACTGCAACATAAATAAAATAACTCAGCCACCTTTCTCAGGCCTCAGCTATAACCAAATCTCAAATAATTTCCAAGTTTCCAAACTTTAACTTTAAATAAAAATAGTGCTGAAAATATGAAGAATAGTAAAATAAACATTTAAGCCTTTCAAATCTTTATTTTCTTTGAAATTCAATAAAAATATAAATGTCCTCCCTTATTGCTCCTTGTTGCGGAGTGCGACCCGCTCCCACCTGTCCACCCTTATTGCTCCTCCCTAAATATATCACTCTTATTACTCCTATTGCGGCGTGCAACTCGATCCCATATGTCCACCCTTATCACTCCTTGTTTCAGCGTGCAACCCGCTCCCACAGACAACTCATATCAATTTATTCATAAATTTCACAATTTAGGCCAAGCCTTTCACAATGTTTTTTATCTCAACAATTATAAATAAGAAACTGTATTTTTCTCATCACTTCATAAATATNATATATATATATATATATATATATATTATAACAAAATAACCACAACAATATTTAACAACAAAATAACAAGGCGAAGTAGTCATAGAAACAATAATGAACATAGAACAATTAAGACAAGAATCGATTAAGTTAGGAACGGAAAAGGGGTCATGTTTAACTGGTAATTTGGTGGTTCATAGAAGTGGGAATTCCTATTCCCTCAAGTCAACGTTAGACCAAACACTTACTTCAATTTCGCAGGCCACACACTGTTCAATTATGGCTTTTCCTTTAGAATCTTGATCTAACTTGCTCGAATCTAATCATAATTAACCCAATATCATTAATTTAAGGCTAAAGGAACTAAATTTATTGAAAATTATAATTTTTCCTAAGTTTCCTAAAAAAAAGTGAAAACCCGACCCCGGGTCCGCTTGGTCTAAACTCGGGGTTCGGACCAAATTACGTTTACCCATTTACCCATGAACCCAAATATACAATTAGTTTCAAAATCCGACCTCTATCCGAGGTAAAGATTCGATTTTTACAAAATTCCCTAATTCTATCCAAAACCTTAATTTTTACCATGAAAGTTCTTAGTTTTTGATTTAAAAGTGATGAAAAACAATGAGTAATTGAAAGAGTAAAGTTTAGAATTGATTACCTATGAATTGGGGATGATATTTTGTGAAGAAATTCATTCCTAAGGCTGTGGGGTTCGAAAATTTGAAGAAGAAGAAGTCTTCCCGTTTTATATATATTTTTCTGCCAGCTATTCTGCATCGTTTATCATGCCAAACGATCCCGAAACTCGATTTTTATGCCTTCAGTGGATTTCTTGTAAAATTCTAGTCAAGTCAGGCTTTTGAATCACTCAATTTGACCTTATAATGAAGAAGATATGTAGGTTTTAATATTTGCAAATAGTGTAGATTTTTAATACGCCGTTAGTGGCAATTTCGTAATTCACCTGAAAGATCTAGCAACCTTAGTAAAATGACCATAAAATCCTCATACGATGTCCAAATTCGATGATTCTTTTTGCTAAGGGTCCGTAATTACGATACAGATCTAATTATTCATTCAAAACAGAAATTGGAGATCATTTGTTCAATATGATATCATTTATGCTTGAAAAAACGACGTCGAAACATAAGAAAGAACAAGCGCAACACAACCCAAACCTATTTGAAACCCACTCGAGCCCTTGGGGATCTAAAACAAACATGAACGCAAGTCTAAAAGCATCATATGGACTTGATCGTGCGATCAAATCATGAAAATAACATGTAAAACTATGATCTAAACCTCAAAACTCATTATTTTTCTCAAGAACACTTTAAGTTCACTATTTATCAACCGGATGTCCGAATCGCGTCAAATAAATTTTGATTCTCACCATATTTATCATAAAAAGCTTAAATATCATAACAAACTTTTATCGAGCTCCGGAACCAAATTACGGGGTCCGATACCAACAGTTTCAAACGTTAATTTATTTCTTTATTTCATAAATAATTCAACAAAATAATTTCTTTCAAAAATTGATTTCTAAGGCTTGGCACCTCGAAATTCATTTCCGGGCATACGCCTGAGTCCTATATTTTATTGCGGACCTCCCGCTTCGAAACACAAATCCAGGTCCGTTTACTCAAAATGTTGACCAAAGTCAACTATAATCAAATTTAAATTCTAGAAATCACTATTTCTCATAATTTCACATAAAAGCTTATTTCACGCTCGGACTGCGCACACAAATTGAGGTATTTAAAATTAGTCTTTTTATGGCTATTAAGCATAGAACAGAGTCTAAATTAATAAAATGATCCCTTGGGTCATCACACCAAGCAATATTGAAATATACTTATATTTTCTTACTTCATAAAAGCCTTCTACGTCATTTGAGAGATAGGTTATCATTACATTCCTTTTTTTTTTTTTGCTAATTCACATTGCTACTTTTATTTCTTTCTTTTCAAGAGGATTGTTGATGAAGTAAGGTATTATCTGGTTATTAGTAGATCAATTTTTTTTAAATATAGGCTTTGACTAAAAATCCTATTTTTTGGTTAAACAATTTGGTTCTGTTACCGGGGATCTGATAATCTTTTTATTTTCCAAATCCTTCTTTCTCACAACCAAATTATTTCAACTGGTAACAACAATAACTAAATGAACCTTCAAGAGGGAGCACCACCACATCACTCTCCAATATAATCCCCTCGCCAGTCCCGAGAAAGATCACCTGAGAGATCCACGTCACACGCTAATGATCAACATGGGGATGAACAAACCGTAGAACGAGACATTCTAAAGCAGTTGATTGAGGAACACATGAATAATTCTCTTCAGGCCTTTGTTAGGGGTTTGCCTAACGCGCCGCAAACCCTCCACTAGCCAATATGAGAACTTTAGAAAACACACGCTCAAGGCTCGATAATTGTGGAACTGGAGGAGTTCCTAATGAATCCCGTGATGGGAGGTCAGATACGCCTAATAACTTAGATTTACAATGTTTGGTACTTACTTTGCAGAAACAGTTGAAAGAACAAACGATCGCATAGAGAAAATACCGGGCGTATATTAATAAGTATTCGCAGCAACCTTGGAAGCCAAATGTGGCTCCTCTTCCAATTCCTAAAATTTTCAAAATGCCTGATATTCCAAAATATGATGGAACAACCGAACCACGAGATCATGTAACAACGTTTACAACTAGCATAAAGGGAAATGGTTTAACCAAGCAGAAAATTGAATCAGTTTTGGTCAAAAATATTGGAGAAACACTCACGAAAGGGACATTAACATGATATTCTCTTTTACATGAAAACTCTATTGATTCTTTTGCTGAGCTTGCAGATTCATTCATAAAAGCATATTCGGGAGCTCAGAAGGTTGAAAAAAGGATGGAAGACATCTTTAAGGTAAAACAGGGAGATATAGAGTTACTTAGGGAATTTGTGGATAGATATCAATGTGAAAGGATAATGCTACCACGAGTACATGATAATTTGGTAGTTATCGTGTTCGCAAGCAATTTAAATGAAAATAGTTCAGAAGCTACGATGTGTACAATAGGTACATCTCAAAGCTACGGATAGAAGAAGACACGGTTACATAGTCAAGGTTCGATGAAAGAGCAAGTTTGAGACATTCAGAATCTGAAAAAAGGTCCGAGAAAATAGGTACGAACCTTACATGGGACTTGCGGGACGGGATTCACGGTCTGAATAGGAAAACATACATTCTAACCCTAGATCAAGGCACAAAGATTTGAGTTCATCATCCAGGTTCAGTAAAGGGCGAGATGCGCGAGGCAGTGATTCTAACACAGACGCAAGGATTGGAGATTACAGTTTCAATGTTAGCACTTCCGAGTTGGTAGCTGTTTTAAGAAGTATGGGAGATAAGGTACGGTGGCCTTAAGAAATAAGATGAAACCCGAGCAAAAGAAATCTAGATTTCTGGTGTGAGTTTCACAACGATCATGGCCATAAAACAACAGATTGTAGATTATTACAAGGTGAAGTTAAGCATTTGTTAAATCAGGGTTATTTAACTTACTTGTTCAGAGAGAAAGGTAGGTAATCCTATATGAAGAATAGACAGGAGCCACCAAAACCTCTTTCAAAGAGAACAATCAATGTGATAAGCGGGGGAGAATAGGTCAATGGTGTGACATATACGACTGCAAAAAAGACGTTGAAAGTCACAGTTACTCATGGAAAGCGAGTTCGCCATGTTTTAGATGAAGATAGTATAACATTTGATGATGCAGATGCGAATGGCTTGTTAATTCCTCACACTGATGTGCTGATAATATCTTTACTTGTATATGATACGAATGTAAAACGAGTTTTGATTGATCCAGGTAGCTCCGTAAATATCATTCTTCTAAGGGTGGTGAATGAAATTCAAGATGGCGACAAGGTGGTACCAAAAGCATGATCTTTGTATGGATTTGATAATTCAAGCGTTATCAAAAAAAGGGAAATAGTTATTACCACATTTGCAGAGGGAGTTATTAAGGATACGAAATTCCAGGTGATAGATATTGATATGGCTTATAATATGATTCTTTGAAGGCCATGGATTCATGATATGGATGATGTACCGGCTACGTTACATCAAGTTATTAAATTACCCTCACAAGGGGGATTCAATAAATCCGTGGAGATCAGCAGGCTTCTAAAAGTATCAATTCACTGGCGGATTCAAGCATATCAAATGATGTTACAAATGAGAAATAGCAACTACAGAATTCAGTTGAGGATATTATAATACAAACCTCAGCTAAAAGCGTTTCAGGACAGACTAATGTAGATTCAAGACCGAACGTTAGAACAAGAAGAGAATGAAAATATCAAAACAACGGCTGAAGAACTCGAGTCTATCTTGCTATTCAAGCACTTGCCAGACAGAAAAGTTTACATCAGAGCGAAACTGAGCCCAGAAATGAAAGGTAATTTAGTTAAATTTTTAGAAGCTAACACAGATTGCTTTGCTTGGTCGCACTCAGATATGACAGGTATACCACCGGAGGTGATGACCCACAACCTGAATGATGGTCCATCGTATCCACCAGTCAAGCAAGAGAAAAGGAAGCAATGGTCCTTCAAAAATCAAGTGATTGAGGATGAGGTACAAAAACTTTTAAAAATTAGATCAATACGAGAGGTAAAGTACCCAAACTGGTTAGCTATTACTGTGGTAGTTCAAAAAAGAATGGAAAATGGCGGCTTTGCGTAGATTATACTTATCTAAATAAAGTTTGTCCAAAAGATTCGTTTCCTTTACCGCATATAGATCATTTAATTGATTCTACCGTAGGTCATGAGCTGTTAAATTTTTTTAGATGTATATTCAGGTTAAAATCAAATGAAGATGGATCACCCAGATGAAGAAAAAACTTCGTTTATTACAGATAGAGGGACTCATTGTTACAAAGTCATTTAAAAAATAATGGGGCCGCTATCAAATATTGGTGACTAAAATGTTTCAAGAACACCTGGGAAAGACTATGGAAGTGTACATTGACGATATGTTCATCAAGTCAACACTAGCAGGGGATCGTTTTTTCAACACCTTTCAAGCACTTTCAAAATTCTCCGCAAATACAATATGAAGCTAGATCCAGAAAAATGTGCTTTTGGCGTGGCTTCAGGTAAGTTTTTAGGATTTCTTGTGTCTAACAGGGGCATTGAAGTAAATCCTGCACAATCAAATCCATTGAGGAGATATTTGACATACTCACGAGCAAAAAAGAGGTGCAGAGGTTAACAGGGAGGATAACAACTTTGGGAAGATTTATTTCAAATCTTCAGAGAAAAGTTTTAAATTCTTTTCAGTATTAAAAAGGCAAAAACCAATTTGAGTGGACTGACGAATGCAAATAATCTCTCAAAAATCTAAAACCGTATTTGTCAAATCCACCCCTACTGGCTAAACCGAAGGACGGAGAAAGGCTAATCATTTATCTCACCGTATCAAAAATGGTGGTAAGTGCAATATTGGTGCGAGAAGATAGAGGTAAACAATCTCCAATTTATTATGTTAGCAAATCTTTGATGGGTGCTGAAACACGATATCCTCACTTAGAAAAACTTGCTTTAGCATTAATTATGGCATCTAGAAAGTTTGACCTTATTGTCGATGTCATCCTATCTCTGTAGTAACTGCTTTTCCTCTAAGGAATATATTCCATAATCAAAAACTATGCGGTGTGTTAGCTAAATTGGCCATAGAACTCAGTATACGATATCATATACCAGCTAGAACTGCAATAAAATCATAGGTTTTAGCAGATTTTATGGCAGATTTCAGCACAAATATAGTTCCTGAAGCAGAAAAAGAACTACAGGTATTTGTCGAATCTAATTCGAGGATTTGGATCTAATTTACTGATGGCTCCTCGAATATTAAAGGAGCGGGTTATTCTAATCCTAATTTTGGGTGAAAATCATAAGACAAACAATAAAATACTATTCCATTACTAATAACGAAGCAGAGTACGAGGCTATGATTGCATGTCTAGAACTAGCACGAGAACTCGATATAGAAAAAATTATAATCAAAAGTGATTCGCAACTAGTACTTAGCCAGATGCAGAGGACTTACATAGCAAGAGAGGCACGGATGCAACAATATTTGGAAAAGGCACGCGAATTGATCAGACAATTTCAGTCATGGAAAATCATGCAAATACCAAGGGAGGAAAATGCAGAAGCAGATACATTAGCTAGTCTCGCGTCTATTGATAAGATAACAAATGTAGAAAATGCTATAGTAATACATTTGTTCATTCGACGTTCGACCAAGATAAAGATGAGGTAAATTTAAACAATTTGACTTGGGATTGGAGAAACGAATTTGTTAACTTTTTTTAGTATGGAGTACAAAATTTTACCTGAAGACAAGAAACAATCTCAGTTATTTCGCCAAAAATCTGCTCGGTACTGTTTGAGTAGTGGAAATCTATACAGAAAGATGTTTGGAGTACCTTTAGCAAGATGTCTCGGACCTTCTCAAATGAAATATGTGATGAAAGAAGTACATGAGGGGCGTTGTGGCAATCACGGTGGAGGAAGATCATTGGTGAAAACACTGATAAGAGCAGGATACTATTGGCCAAAAATTGAAGAAGATGTGAAAAGTTTTGTGGTCAAATGTGATAAATGCCAATGATATGGCAATAATATGCATTGCCCAGCGGAGCTGTTACATCCGTTTATTTCGCCATGGCCTTTCATTAAGTAGGGGATGGATATCATGGGTCCCTTATCTCAAGCTAAAGGAAAGGTACGATTTTTACTAGTATTGACAGATTATTTTTCAAAATGGGTAGAAGTAGGAGCTTTTAAACAGGTGAGAGAAAAAGAAGTCAATGGACTTTATTTGGCGAAAGATTATCTGTCGGTTCAGATTTTGAAAAGAAATCATGTGTGATAATGGCCCACAATTCAAAGGCACAGAAACCACATAATTTTTTCAGAGTTGGCAGATTAAACGGATAATGTTCGCACCTTACCACCCTGTGGAAAATGGGCAAGTTGAGTCAACAAACAAAGTTATTATTTATAATTTGAAGAAGAAATTAGAATATTCAAAAAAGGAAGATGGACCGAAGTGTTACCATGAGTTTTATGGGCTTATCGAACGAAAGCAAAAACGGGCATACGAGAGACTCCGTTTTCACTTGTCTATGGTGCTGAAGCCTTAATTCCAGTTGAGATAGGTGAACCAAGTACAAGGTATACACAAGAAGTTGTGGAATCAAATGAGGAAGAGATGCGAATTAATTTGGATTTACTGAAAGAAAGTAAAGAAGCAGCACTAATAAGAATGGTGGCTTAGAAATAAATGATTGAGCGATACTACAACAGGAAAGCTAATCTGAGATACTTCAAGATTGGGGACTTCATCCTCAAAAATATGTTTCAATCAACAAAAGGAGCTAATGCAGGAAAATTGAGTCCAAATTGGAAGGCCCCTATAGGATTCGAGGCATCACTGGAACTGGAGCATATGCGTTGGAAAACATGGATGGCAAGATACTACCATCGAATTGGAATGTTGTTCATCTGAAGAAGTATTAATTTTAGATAAAGAAAGTACCCACAGACAGGTATCGCTCAGTTACAAATTTATTTTGTTCTTTTGAATTATACTAATAATTTGAGATGATAGGCAAAAAGATAGCCCGTGCCAAATGATGATATTAGACCCGAAAGACACGCATAATACTAAATAAATTCCCGATCTAGGTTACAACCTATCTGATGGAAAAAGGGGTTATGTAGTCATCATCTAAATATATATCTCCAAGTCCCTTCTGTATTTCCCTTTTAAGGAAATGGACCACAAGCAAGGAGTAATCCGGTGTTCGAGATTTCATACCTCAAAGCTCCAACACTAGGAGGGACTACACATATAGAAGCTAGAAACTTTGAAGAAAACTTGGAAAGGCATAAGCTTTCAAAAAGGACATGAGTTATGAGTTTTAGGCCAAAAATTAGTCACGCGATAATCGACCTGATTTTGAATTTCAAAATCTATTACAAAGAAAGCAGTTATGAAAGTGTTATATGCATAAATGTTGTACAAAGTGTTATATGCATGAATGAAAAATGATGTACGAAAATTTAAAGTTCAAATCATAAAACTTCCTCCAATTATTTCTTTTTCATGTTTACTTCGTCTTTCATATATTTACATAAATATAAAGATGAGACATCATCTTCATCAGTGTCGTTAACATAAAAAGGCCTCTTTTATAAATATCAGTGCTTATTAAAGTCACAGACTGTTTAAGCATTTTTAAGTTCAAGAAAAAAACTCAAATATCAAAGAGCAACATAAACGGTAAAAGCAACTGAAACATATATTAAACCTTGGGAATACAAATGTATTAGTTTATCATTAAAACCCCAAAACAAGATAGGGGTAACCAAAAGAATAACCTTTCCCAAAAACTCTCTACCAAAAAGTTGCGAACAAAACAACCAAATAAAAACAGAAAAAACTAAGGAGCATCATCTACGGGGGCATCATCCACAAGAACAACATCAACGGGAGAATAGAGAAACATCAGCTTCACCAGGAACGAGTCCATTTCCATCACCTACAAGATCCTCAACTTCTGGTGAGGAAAAGCTTTGATATTGCTGAGTTTTCTCAATTTCTTCTTTAGCTTTGGCAATTTCAGCATTAAGGTCAAAACCCTCCTAGTTGACCTCAACTAGAGTCTCGAGGCGTGTATTCAAAAAATCCCAACTCACATCTAGTGTTAGCTTATCCTCGAGAATCTCATAATCCTTCTCCCACTGGTTAATCTCGGCTCTCAATTCTTCTTTCTCTGCTTCAGAGGCATCATAAGTTGTCTTCAGAGGAGCAAGTTATCTTTCTAAGAACTGAATCTTATCAGTAGAGGCACATAGATCTTTTTTGAGTTTGAGTAAGAGTTTGAGCCATCTCTCCCGCATAAGCCTCTTTTTGATTAAGAAGTTCTTTCCAACTCCTTATTTTTTCAGTTGCCTTAGAAATTTGTTCAGCAAAGGAGGATTCAAGGATATCCTTATCCTTACCAGCTTGACTAGAAGAAGCTTTCTCAATGGCTAATTCAGCAACAATCATTTTTATTTGTTGCTCCAAAGCATTCTTCTCTTCCGCCAAAACTTGTTTCTCCAATTAAAGACCCTCAAATTGTCAACCATAATGAGCAATTAATACCATTAATGCTCATAATGAATTCATCATAAATAGGGAGAAACGTTATAATTAGGTACTCCTATATAAGGATATAGAATCTCACTTGTAAGGAGAGGTACCAAGCACTATTGAAATATACTTATATTTTCTTGCTTCATAAAAATCCTCTACGTCATTTGAGGGATAGATTATCATTCCATTCCTTATTTCTTTTTTGCTAATTCACATTGTTATTTTTATTTCTTTCTTTTCAAAAGGATTGTTGAAGAAGTAAGGTATTATTTGTTTATCGGTAGCCCGAATTCTTCTAAATATAGGCTTTCGCAAAAAATCCTATTTTTTGGTTAAATATTTTTAAAGCCCTATTATAAGGTAACTAGTGTGATCGAGTTGCTAAATAATGAGGAAAGATAGGAAGAAATTCAAAAATAGCAAGATTTACAAGTGGTCATTCAAACATACCCATAGTTTCAAAAGTAATCGAAATTTAGCCACTTTTCATGTAAAGATAAATCTGAATGAAAATACTGTTCAAAATCCGAAAAATATTCCAGCATAATATTGTGGAATCCCAGTATAATAAACTGGAACACCAGTATAATTATATTGAAACTCAAGTATATTATACTGGAGTTCCAGCAAAGTATACCGGTCTAGCATAATATGCTAGAAGTTCATACACAGGTGCTCGAATCTCCAGTATATTATGCTGGAAATTTCCGCGTGTTGGAGTTCCAGCATAATATGTTGGAAGATCATACACAGGTGCACCGAACTCCAGTATATTGTGCTAGACCGGTCTCTGTTGCAGTAAAATAGAGGCTCTTTTTCAATAACTTGATAAATACTGGTTATTTTTGAATGACCAGTATGAAAACTGGCTAGCACGTGCTATGTTTACGGAAAAATACCTCATTAGCATATGCTACACTATATTTTTACGTAAGGTGCTACTAAATTTGGTTGAATTGTCTACGTCACTGATCTTCATGGAGAATATATGTTTAAAAAAAATTCAAAAGCTTTTGTTCGTTTTAAAACTTCGTGTAAGAGTCAAACTAAGTTAATTGGAACGATGGGAGCACTATTTGCAGCATATTTTTAAGACGGTTCCTTATGGGCCGTTCGATTGGCCTTCCAAAAGAGTTAATCCATGTCTAACTACGGAAAATCAGCATAACTTATTACTATGTTTGGTTGGTATTTTAATTTTCGTATAAAATCTTGCACGACTTACATAATGTTTGGTTAGATTTTACTCCTCTTTACCTAACTAATATCTACATAATCCCTGTGTAACTCATCTCTGAACCAAACGACTCCTTAATTAGAGTATGTATACATGCAATAGACTTGCCTTTTGAATTTTGATAGTTAGCTTCTAATTTCAAATGGAAAATGGTTTGATGAACTCGGTATCAACTTTTGAAGATCTATTTGATTTTATAATACTCAAGTTTGTGAAAATACATTTAACTATATTCCTTTAACTAATTAACTGATATTCAATACAATGCTAATACTATAATTCATGTTAGGCTCCTGCTGGCACGAGCCATCACCACTATAACTAGTTAGATAATAAATTCACTAAATTTATAGTTTGTCACTTGAACTGGTCTTGTAAATTAGGTATCGTCTACTCAATTTCAAGGAACATTAAAATTACGTACTTTGTCTAGTGTAATGAACCGGCCAGTCATTTTGAGAGTTATATCTCCGATCCCCTATTAACTGCTTTCTCCGTATCTATTTCTGCTATTGTGACTTGTCGGGAGGTTTCATTTTTGTTTTTGGAGTGTTTTGGGGACACTTAGTCCTTAACGGAGGTTCAACCCTTAGGACTTGGACCGTAGTCGGAACTGTGTGAAGAAGACTCCGATGGAATTCCGTCAGTTCTGTTAGCTCTGTTAGGTGACTTTTGACTTAGGCGCGTGTCCGGATTGTATTTTGGAGGTCTATAGCTCATTGAGGCTTGAAATGACGAAAGTCAAAGTTTCGGAGATTTTGACCGGTAGTGAAACTTTATATCAGAGTCGGATTCTGATTCCTGAAGTTGGAATAAGTCCGTAGAGTTGATAGGTTTCGGTATCGGTTGAGGAAATTTGAAGTTTCAAGTTCTTTAAGTTTGAATTGAAGGATGATTCGTGATTTTAGCAATGTTTGATGTGGTTTGATGGCTCAACTAAGTTCACATAAGGTACTTTAGGACTTGTTGGTATGTTAGGTTGAGGTCCCGGGGGCCTCGGGTTGATTTCTGATGGTTAACGGACATTTTTAACTTAAAAAAAGATAGCAGATTTCAAGTGTTTTTGTAGCAGACATTTCTTTATCACATTCGCAAGAAGGTTTCGCGATCGCGTAGGGCATCTGGGAGGCTAGTTCAAGTTTGTTCTTCCCATTCGCGAAGATATGGCCAGTGGAAGCATCACGAACGCGAAGAGTGGAATGCGTTCGCGTAGAGAAAGTGAGGCGGCTGGGGACCCCAGCCATTTGGTCTACACGTACTGCAGTGGGTATCACGTTCGCGAAGGACAAGAAGTGAAAGATACGCATTCGCAAGAGGTCCCTCGCGTTCGAAGAAGGAGAAAATTTGGTTAGTAGAATTTTTGTTATACGGAAACGCGAGAGAGTGGCCGCGTTCGCGAAGAAGGGAACACCTGGGCAGATTTAAAGTTCAAAATTGAGGGTTTATGTCATTCTTTCACCATTTGGACTTGAGAGCTCGAAATTAGGCGATTTTTGGAGGAACTTTTACATGGGTGTTTGGGGTAAGTGATTCTTACCTACTTTTAGTTAATTCCCATGATGTCTTTAATTTCAAAATTAAATTAGTGATTTGGGGTGAAAATTTTGGGAAAATTTGAGAAAAGTTCTTAAGCCAAATTTTAGGATTTTGATCGAGATATTGACATCGGATTTGAGTAATTTTGGTACGAGTGAACTCGGGAGTGAATGGGTGTTCACATTTTGTGACTTTTACCCGACTCCGAGACGTGGTCCTGGGGAGGCTTTTTGGGGCGATTTCCTAATATCTCGCTTTAGATTAGATTTCATTAACTAGAATTGTTTCTTATATCCATATTTATGATATGTAATTGATTTTGGCTAGATTTGGGCCATTCAGAGTCGGATATTCATGGAAAGAGCATTATACAGATTGATTGAGCTAGGTTTGAGATAAGTGGCTTGCCTAACCTTATGTGAGGAAACTCCCCTTAGAATTTGGTATTGTTTTGATATGTGAGCGTCGTGTACGTGAGGTGACGAGTACGTACATGGGCTAATTATTTTAAAAATGCAATTCTGCTAAGTAATAACCTGTTTCCTTCTTATTTGAGTTATATCAGCATGTGTAGTATCCTGATAGATTAGAATAGCATGTCTACTTGCCTTAGTTGTTAACTAAACTCCGTGTAGCATGCTTAGTGAATTTCCTGTTTTTCCTTTACTCCTACTTAGTCTAAATTGTAGGATTTCGTGTTGTAGTTGTTAAATTCTATTGTTTGAGCTATGTATTTACTTTTGGGACTATGGAACAATATTATGGGAGATACTCATCTCTTGCATATTTACTTTGGGACTACGGAATAGTATTCCGGGAGATCCCCCTGCACATTTACGTTTGGAACTACAAGACGGTATATCGGGAGATCCCCTGTTGTTATCTCTGTATACTGAGCCGTTACCTTTCTATGATTTCATTCTTGTTAAATTTCGATATTTATTTTACTGTGATATTTCACTCTGCCTTATTTTTATTTTATATATATACCAATAGGACCCTGACCTGACCTGACCTCGTCAGTACTCGGCTGAGGTTAGGCATGACACTTACTGGGTACCGTTGTGGTGTACTCATGCCCTTCCTTGCACATATTTTTCGTGTGCAGATCCAGGTTTCTCCTACCAGCCTTATTCTTAGATGTAATCGCTTATGTTCTGGAGAATTCAAGGTACATCCGCCCGCTCCCGCAGATCCTCAGAGTCCCCCTATATCACCCTAAGTTACTTCTTCTATTATTTCTATAGACACTGATGTGTAGAACAGTTAGAACTTTGCAGAAGCTTGTGACTTATGGTGTTCTGGGTCTTGGGAGTGTTTTGTATATCTCGAGAGTTTATTATTGTATATGTCGAGTGGCATCTCACTTGCTTATTTAAAATATATGCTGCTGTTAGTTTTTAATTTTCATGTTTTTCATTTCATTTCAGCAAAGTGCTAGGCTTACCTAGTCGTAAAGACTAGGTGCCATCACGACAAATTCACGGAGGTATAATTTTGGGTCTTTACAAGTTGGTACTAGAGCTCTAGGTTCATAGTGTGGTGAGTCACAAGCCGATTTATTAGATTCTCGCGAATCGGTACGGAGACGTCTGTACTCATCTTCGAGAGGCTATGGAACTCTTAGGAACAATCATACTTCTTTTGATTCCCTGTCGTGCAAGTTATTGACATCAAATTCTAAAATTCTCTATTCTATTCTTTATCACAGATGGTGAGGAACCGTACCGGAGATCTGATGACAGGCATTCGTGCCCCTGCTAGAGCCGCCAGAGGCCGGGGCCGGGGTAGAGGACGACCATGCGGTGTAGCCAGAGCATCCGCGTGAGCTGCATAAAGGATCCCCCAGCAGCTCCAGCTGGAGGGCAGGCACCAGAGGTTCCTATTGCTGCACCAGCCCTCCGGGAGACTCCAACCCAGTTCATGAGCATGTTCAGTATCTTAGCTCAGGTTGGATTGATCCCACTAGCTCCCACCACATCTCAGGCCGAGGGAGGAGTACATACTCCTACAGTCCGTACTCCTGAGTAGAGGGTCTAGGTTGATCAGGCCCCAGAGTTCATTCCTATGCAACAGATAGCTCTGGTTCAGCATGAGGCCAATACAGCCGCTTCTGAAGTGGAGCAGCTCAGACTTGAGAGGTACAAGAAGTACCACCCACCTACCTTCAATGGATTGGCTACAGATGATGCTCAGGTTTTTCTGGAGGGGTGTCATCGTAGTTTTTGTACTATGGGTGTAACAGAGATGAGTGGGGTTTCTTTTACCACTTTCCAGCTTAGAGGAGCAGCTTATCAGTGGTGGCGTGCTATGAGTTGAGTAGTCCAGACGAGGCAGCCTCACTTACATGGAATCAGTTCTCGGACATGTTTTTTTAGAGAGTATGTCCCTCAGAGCCTCAGGGATGCATGGCACACAGAGTTTGAGCAGTTGCGCTAGGGTTCTATGACTGTGTCAGGGTACGCAGTCCGTTTCAACGACTTGGCTCGACATGCACTAGACTTGGTTTCCACAGTTTGGGAGAGAGTTCGTCGCTTAATTGAGGGGCCCACCCCTCATCTGGATCAGTATAGACAAGGAGTTGGAGATGGATATATCTTATCAGCAGGTTGTGAGTATTTCCAGGAGAGTGGAGGGCATGCTTGTTTAGGACAAAGAGAAGAGAGAGGCCAAGAGGTCTCAAGAGACTGGTTCTTATTCTGGAGTTCATACCCCAGCAGCTCACCATGGTAGGGGTTATGTGAGTCTCCGCGTTCATTCAGCTTTTCCAGCCGCCAATGGTGTTCCAGTCCCTTCTAGGCCCCATGAGCCGCCAGTATCTAGTGTGCCTCATGCTCGGGGTGGTATTAGCGGCCAGTCCAGTAGACCTGGCCCGAGTCAGTCACAGCAGCCACGCCTTCCGAGGGGTTGTTTTGAGTGCGGAGACACATGCCATATTGTTAGGGATTTCCCTAGACTTAGGAGGGGTGCACCTCCACAGACTTATCAGCCACCACGTGCTCTACCGGGTCCTCAGGCCATGATTCTAGTACTAACCACCGCCCCACCTGCTCAACCAGCTCAAGGTGGAGGTCGGAGAGGTCGCCCTAGAGGGGGAGGCCATGCCAGGTATTATGCACTTCAGCCTCGTGCAGAGGCAGTTGCTTCTGACTCTGTCATTACAGGTATTGTTCTAGTTTGTCATAGAGATGCGTCAGTATTATTTGACCCAGGCTCTACGTATTCCTATGTGTCCCCTTATTTTTCCCCACATTTGGGCGTATCTCGGGATTCTTTGAGTTCCCATGTTTATATGTCTATTTCTGTGGGAGATTCTCTTGTTGTGGACCGCGAGTATCGGTTGTGTTTGATTTCTTTTAGTGGTTTTGAGATTAGGGCGGATTTATTATTACTCGGCATGGTAGATTTTGATGTTATCTTGAGCATAGACTGATTGTCTCCCCATTATTCTATTCTTGATCGTTATGTTAAGACCGTGACTCTGGCTATGCCAACCTTATCGCGATTAGAGTGGAGGGGTACCTTAGGGTATACGCCCAACATAGTTATTTCATTTCTTAAGGCTAAACTAATAGTTGAGAAGGGGTGTGACATGTATTTAGCTTATGTGAGAGATGTCAATATTGATACCCCTACAGTTGACTCAGTTCCAGTAGCCAGGGATTTCCCAGATGTGTTTCCAGCTGATCTTCCGGGCATGCTGCCCGACTTGTTGCCGGGCACTCAACCCATCTCTATAGCTTCTCATGAGTTTAAAGAGCAGTTGCAAGAGCTGCTTGATAAGGGCTTCATTCGGCCCAGTGTGTCACCTTTGGGTGCTCCGGTCTTGTTTGTGAAGAAAAAAAATGGTTCTATACGTATGTGTATTAATTATCGCCAGCTGAACAGGTATACATTGCCTCGTATTGATGACTTATTTGATCATTTACAGGGTGCTAGGGTATTCTTCAAAGTATGAGTTTTGGCTAGATTCATTGGCATTCTCGGGTCATGTAGTATCGAGTGATGGAACCAAGGTAGATCTGAAGAAGGTGGAAGCAGTGGAGAGTTGTCCTAGACCGTCATCAGCTACGAAGATCCGTAGTTTTCTTGGTTTGGCGAGGTATTGCCGTTGTTTTGTAGAGGGATTCTCATCTATTTTAGCACCTATGACCAGGCTGGCCTAGTATGGTTCTCCGTTCAAGTGGACAGAGGAGTGTGCGGAGAGCTTTCAGAAGCTCAAGATGGCTTTTACTATAGCCCCAGTATTGGTATTGCCTACAGTTTTGGGGTCTTACACTATATTATGATGCGTCGCGGATTGGTGGCGCAGTGTTGATGCAGGACGGTAGGGTGATTTCCTACGCGTCCAGACATATGAAGGTGCATGAGAAGAACTATCCTATCCATGACCTTGAGTTAGCAGCTATTGTTCATGCCCTAAAAATTTGGTGGCACTATTTGTAAGACCTTGTGAGATTTACATCGATCGTCGGAGTTAGCAGCATCTGTTCAAGCAAAAGGATCTTAACTTGTGTCAGCGAAGGTGGTTAGAGATACTTAAGGACTATGATATCACTATTTTGTACAACCCGTTGAAGGCCAATGTGGTGGCTGATGGTTTGAGTTGTCGGGCAGAGAGTTTGGGGAGTTTAGCATTTCTTCCAGCAACAGAGAGACCCTTAGCATTGGATGTTCAGGTCTTAGCTAGCCAGCTTGTGAGATTGGATATTTCTGAGTCGAGTCAAGTGTTGCCTTGTGTGGTATCTCGATCTTCTCTTTAGGATCGTATCAGGGAGCATCAGTATGATGAACCCTACCTGCTTGTCCTTAAGGACATGGTCCATCACGATGATGCTAAGGAGGTCACTATTAGGGATGATGTCGCATTGAGGATGCAGGGCAGGCTTTGTGTGCCCAATGTAGATGGTTTTCGTGAGTTGATCCTTTAAGAGGCTCATAGATAGCGGTACTTCATTCATCCGGGTGCCGTGAAGATGTATCAGGACTTGAGGCATCATTACTGGTGGGCGAGAATGAAGAAGGACATAGTGGAGTATGTGGCTCGGTGCCTTAATTTCCAGCAGGTGAAGTATGAGCATTAGCGACCGGGTGGGTTACTTCAGAAGTTAGACATTACGGAGTGGAAATGGAAGCGGATCACTATGGATTTTGTTGTTGGAATCCCACAGACTCAGTGGAGGTTTGATGCCGTTTGGGTGATTGTTGATAGGCTGAGTCAAATCATTTCATTCCTATGATGACTACATAATCTTCCGAGCAGCTGGCTCGAATCTACATCCGCGAGATCATCAGGCTTCATGGCGTATCAGTATCTATCATCTTTGTCCGAGGTATGCAGTTTACATCACGGTTCTGGAGGGTTGTACAACATGAGTTGGGTCGGAGATGAGCACAACATTTCACCCTCGCACGGACGGATAGTTTGAGCTAACTATTCACATATTAGAGGATATGCTCCGTGCATGTGTGATAGATTTTGGAGGGTCGTGGGATCAATTATTTCCACTTGCGGAGGCTCTGTATAGTAGGCAGCGTCGGTCCCTAGTGATTTGGTTCGAGAAAGGAGAGGCCCGATTATTGGGTACAAACTTGGTCCGGGATTCCCTAGAGAAGGTGAAGGTGATTCAGGATCGACTTCGCACAGCCCAGTCCAGACAGAAGAGTTATGCGGACCGGAAGGTTTGTGATGTAGCATTCATGGTTGAAGAGTAGGTCTTGCTCTGGGTATCGCCTATGAAGGGCGTTATGAGGTTCGAAAAGAAAGGCAAGCTAAGCCCAAGGTAAAATGGTCTTTCTGAGGTGTTTCGGCGTGTTGGGGAGGTTGCTTACGAGATTACCTTACCTCCTAGCCTAGCAGGGGTTCATCCGGTATTCCACGTTTCTATGCTCCGAAAGTATCATGGTGATCCGGATCATGTATTGGATTTCAGCTCAGTCCATTTGGACAATTATCTATTTTATATTGAGGAGCCAATGACTATTTTGGACAGCCGGGATCAGAAAGCTAAGGTCAAAGAACATTGCTTCAGTAAAGGTTCAGTGGAGGGGTCATCCAGTCGAGGAGGCAACTTGGGAGATCGAGTAGGATACGCACAACCGTTATCCTCATCTTTTCACCGCTTCAGGTATGTCTCTATGCTTGTTCGAGGATGAACGATTATTGTAAGAGGGGGAGGATGTAACGACTCAGCCGGTCGTTTTGAGAGTTATAGCCTCGATCCCTTATTAAATGCTTCCCTCGTATCTATTTCTTCTATTGTGACTTTCCGGGAGGTTTTGTTTTTGTTTTTGGAGTGTTTTAGGACACTTAGTCCCTAAAAAGAGTTTTAAGCCCTAGGATTTGGACCGTAAACAAAATTATGTGAAGACGATTCTGGAATGTAGTTATGTTGTTCTGTTAGCTCCGTTAGGTGATTTTGGACTTAGGGGCGTGTCCGGATTGTATTTTGGAGGTCTGTAGCTCATTTAGAACTTTCAATGGCGAAAGTTGAAGTTTTGGAGATTTTGACCAGTAGTGGAATTTTTTATATCACAGTCGGTCTGATTCCAGAAATTGGAGTAGGCCCGTAGGGTTGAATGTGACTTGTGTGCAAATTTTGGGGTCAATTGGACATGATTTAATAGGTTTCAGCATCAGATGTGGAAATTTGAAGTTTCAAGTTATTTAAGTTTGAATTGGAGAATGATTCGTGATTTTAGCGTTGTTTGATGTGGTTTGAGGACTCGACTAAGTTCGTATGGCGTTTTAGGACTTGTTGGTATATTTGGTTGAGGTACGGGGGGCCTCGGGTTGATTTCATATGGTTAACGGACCTTTTGAACTTAAGAAAAGATAGTAGATATCTGGTGTTTTTGTTGCAGACATTTCTTCATCACATTCGCGAGAGAGGTTTCGCGATCGCGTAGAGCATCTGAGAGGCCAACTCAATTTTTTTCTTCGTGTTCGCGCTAAGGAGACCGCGTTCACGAATGTATGGTCAGTGGAACCATCGCAAACGCGTTCGCATAGAGGAAATGAGGCAGCTGAAGATCCCAGCCATTTGGTCTACACTTTCTCACAGTGGGTATCAAGTTCGCGAAGGACAGGGAGTGAAAGGTACGTGTTTGCGAGAGGTCCCTCGCGTTCACGAAGGAGGAAATTTGGTCAGTATAATTTTTGTTATATGAGAACGCGAGAGAGTGGCCGCGTTTGTGAAAAAGGGAACACCTGGGCAGATTTAAAGTTCAAAATCGAGGGTTTATGTCATTTTTTCACCTTTTTGACTTTAGAGTTGGGAATTAGGCGATTATTGGAGGGACTTTCATGTGGGTGTTTGGGATAAGTGATTCTTACCTAGTTTGGTTAATATCGATGATTATGTCTTTAACTTCATAATCAAATTAGTGATTTGGGGTGGAAAATTGGAGAAAAGTTCTTAGGCCGAATTTTGGGATTTTGATCGAGATTTTGGTATCGGATTTGAATAATTTTGGTACAAAGGAACTCGTGAGTGAATGTGTGTTCACATTTTGTGAATTTTACCCGATTTCGAGACGTGGTCCTGGGGAGGCTTTTTGGGGAGATTTCCTAATTTCTCACTTTACCTTAGATTCCATTGACTAGATTAGTTTCTTATAGCCATATTCATGATATGTAATTGATTTTAGCTAGATTTGGGTCATTCAGAGTCGGATATTCATGGAAAGAGCATTGTTACAGATCAATTGAGCTTGATTCGAGGTAAATGGCTTGCCTAACCTTGTGTGGGGAACTCTCCTTTGGATTTGGTACTGTTTTGATATGTGAGCGTCGTGTACGTGAGGTGACGAGTACGTACATGGGCTAATTGTTGTAAAAGCCCGATTTATGCTAAGTAATAACATGTTTCCTTCTTATTTGAGTTATATTAGCATGTGTAGTATCCTGTAAGGTTAGAATATCATGTCTACTTGCCTTAATTGTTATCTAAATTCCAGGTAGCATGCTTAGTGGATTTCCTGTGTTTTCTTGACTTGCACTTTGTCTAAATTGTAGGATTTCGTGTTGTAGCTGTTAAATTCTATTGTTTGAGCTGTGTATTTTCTTTTGGGACTATGGAACGGTATTCCAGGAGATCCCCCTACATATTTACTTTGGGACTACGGAACGGTATTCTGGGAGATCCACATGTCTTGCATATTTACTTTGGTACTATGAAACGGTATTCCAGGAGATCCCCTGCACATTTACGTTTGGGACTACGAGACGGTATTTCGGGAGATCCCTTGTTGTTATCTGTGTGTACTGAGCTGTTAGCTTTCTATGATTTCATTCTTGTTAAATTTCGGTCTTATTTTACTGCGATATTTCACTCTGCCTTTTTATTACTGCGATATTTTACTCTGACCTGACCTCGTCACTACTCGACGGAGGTTAGGGTTGACACTAACTAGGTACCATTGTGGTGTACTCATGCCCTTCCCTGCACATGTTTTTCGTATGCAGATCCAGGTTCCTCCTACCAGCCTCGTTCTTAGTTGCAGTCACTAATGTTCTGGAGACTTCAAGGTATATCTGTACGCGCCCGCAGATCCTCGGAATCCCCCTCTATCCCCCTATGTGTTACCTCTTCTCTTTTTTCTATAGAGACTGATGTATAGAACAGTTAGAACTTCGTAGAAGCTTGTGACTTACGGTGTTCCGGGTCTTGGGAGTATTATGTATATTTCGAGAGTTGACTATTTTATATGCCGAGCGGCATCTCAATTGCTTATTTAAAATATATGCTGCTGTTAGTTGTTAATTTTCATATTTTTCATTTCATTTCCGCAAGTGTTAGGCTTACCTAGTTGTAGAGACTAAGTGTCGTCACTACAAATTCACGGAGGGAGAATTTTGGGTCGTGACATCTAGTGTTTGGGTAGTTTAATGGAAAATCTACACAATATAGTTTCCCCCATAATAATAGTCAAAAAATATAATTTTAGTATATTAATGTTAATCAAATATCAACTTTGAACATATTATGATATAATCATCAGACAATCATTGGTCAACATGTAAACATAAAGTTTACATACTACAGACTCTCATAGGAATAATATAAAGGATTTCACTTTTACTTTTTAATCTTAAATATAAAATTTGCACGACAGATGTGTATTACTTATATATATCTTGAACTCCTTCTACCTTAAGACTGTGAAAAGATCTTAAAATAATTATTAATGTTTTCATCTTCAATTTGTTTATGTATAAGGATAAAACCAAATTGTTTGTTACCCAAAAAGAAAAAGTAAGGCAGTGAATATAACGAAATTGATCTTCTTATTAATTTGTGCACAAATTACACCATGGTATTACAAGAAAACAACTTGCACTAACTAATAGGAAATGAATAAAATGAGGAATACAACAATAAATTACTAAAAAAACTAACTGTATATATGAAGAATCAACGTTATTGTAGCCTTGTCCACGTGAATGCACTAGAGAACAATGTGCAATAAGAATCAATCCTTCAATTGAAAGGTTGAATATCTTATTCCATAAATTATTTGCTTTGTGCCATTGATGTTTGAATCTTTTCCTCAAGAAGCCAGCATTTATTTTGTCCTTCAAATTAAAATCTGAAAACAAACAATGAAGTATAAGATTAGAACTTAATTCAAAGAAAATAAAAATCAAAAGGTTGATTTCATATGAAGAAAAAAAATACACAATTTAAATGCTACTCACTTGATTGATTATGGAGAATGGCTGAGCTCCTAGAAATACTTAGTAGTGGATTGGAGGTGGTGGAGAAGCATAAATGTATACCGGCAGAGGTGGTGATTTCACGGGTGGAGGAGGTGAGTTGTAGTAATAGGGAAGAGGAGGAGACTTTACTGGTGGAGGTGGAGAATGGTAATAGTATGGAGGCGGAGGAGAAGACGACGGTGGAGGAGGAGACTTGTAGTAATAGGATGGTGGAGGTGATGGAGATGGTGGTGGTGGAGACTTGTAGTAATAGGGTGGTGGAAGTGATGGAGATAGTGGTGGTGGTGGTGGAGATTTGTAGTAATATGGAGGTGGAGGTGATGGCGAAGGAGGTGGTGATGATTTATAGTAATAGAGTGGTGGAGTAGATGGTGATGGTGGTGGAGGAGATTTGTAGTAATAGGACGGGGGTGGTGATGGAGATGGTGGAGGAGGAGACTTATAGTAATAAGGTGGGGGTGGTGATGGGGATGGTGGTGGTGGTGACTTATAGTAGTATGGTGGTGGGGGTGATGGTGATGGGGGTGGTGGCGAATTGTAGTAATATAGAGGAGGAGAAGGTGATGGCGGTGGAGGAGATTTGTAATAGTAAGGACGTGGAGGTGATGGCGACGAGGGTGGTGGCGATTTATAATAGTATACAAGTGCAGGTTTTGGTGATGGCGAAGGTGGAGACTTGTAATAATAAGACGGGGGTGGTGATGGGGATGGATGTGGTGGTGACTTATAGTAGTATGGTGTTGGGTGTGATGGTGATAGGGGTGGTGGCGACTTGTAGTAATATGGAGGAGGAGGAGAAGGTGATGGCGGTGGAGGAGATTTATAATAGTAAGGAGGTGGAGGTGATGGTGATGGAAGTGGTGGAGATTTATAATAGTATACAGGAGTAGGTTTTGGTGATGGTGGAGGTGGAGACTTATAGTAATAAGGAGATGGTGGAGACTTAGTTTGTGGCGGCGGAGATTTGTAAACGTATGTCGGGGTTGGGAGAGGTGGTGACTTGTAAACATATGTTGGTGATGGAGGAGGTGGTGACCTGTAAATATAAGTGGGCGATGGAGATGGAGGAGATTTATAGTAGTATGGAGTAGGCATTGGCATAATTTTTGTGCATTTTGCATAAGGTGCCTTAGAGCCATAAGCAAATGGTTTTGCATAAAGTACAACTTTATAATGATTCTTTGACTTCACTTTAACGTTAGCACCCTTTACTCCCCAATGAAGGTTTGTAGGAATGTCACAATTTGAATTCTTTGGAGCATTGTATAGTTTAGCCTTGCAAGCCTTTGCTCCATATTTGGAATATTCAAATCCTTTAACAGTAATGCTGAATTTGCCGTTGATCTTTGTGGTACCATAACTCACAATTTTCTTGTCACCGGCCTTACAAGTTACCTTAACAACAGCGTCTATTCAAGAAAAAAAAGAATAATATATTAATTAATACTAAAATTAATTAAGCTGCTAACTTATATGTCTCAACCTTAGAACCAAACTTATGTTTTCATAATATAAAACTAACTTTTCGATCACATGATAAGAACTAATTTTTTCTAACTTTACTTAATTATTCTTATTCATTTTTATTAATAAATCAAGAAAAAGGAAAATATATAGTAAAATATTTGATGATAAGTTAAAAGTAAATAAAGAGAGTGGGCATGCATGGTATAAAGACGGTACCTTTCAGGTGTTTCTTGCCATGAGACTTTTCTGGATATTTTAAATCATAGCATCTAAAACAGTAGACCTTTCCGACAACCTTGACCACCAAATGATGATGTTGAGGATAGTAATGAGTAGGTGATGGTGGTGAAGTGTGATAGTATGGTGGGGGTGAAGACTTCTTTGGTGGTGGTGGGGAGGTGTAGTAGTATGGAGTTGGAGGTGACTTTACTGGTGGTGGTGGGGAAGAGTAGTGATATGGTGGCGGTGGTGATTTCTTTGGTGGTGGTGGAGAAGAATAGAAATATGGCAGAGGAGGTGATTTCTTGGGCGGTGCTGGTGAGGAATAGTAATATGGCGGAGGAGGAGACTTAATTGGTGGCGGTGGGGAACTATAGTGATATGGGGGAGGAGCTGATTTCTTGGGTGGTGGTGGTGAGGAATAGTAATATGGTGGAGGAGGAGACTTAACGGGTGGTGGTGGGGAAGTATATTGATATGGTGGCGGGAATGATTTCTTTGGTGGTGGCGGTGAGGAATAATAATATGGTGGAGGAGACTTTACTGGTGGTGGTGGAGAACTGTAATAGTATGGGAGATGAGGTGACTTAACAGGTGGTGGTGGGGACTTATAATAGTATAGTGGCAGTGGTGATGATGATAGAGGAGGAGGAGACTTGTAATAATAAGGTGGTGGAGGTGAAAGTGAAGGAAGTGGTGGAGATTTATAGTAGTAAGGTGGAGGAGGTGAAGGAGAAGGTGGCGGTGGAGACTTATAATGTTAAGGTGGAGGTGGTGATGGCGAGGGCGGTGGCGGAGATTTATAATAATATGGTGGTGGAGGTGATGGTGAAGGTGGAGGTCGCGAGTTATAATAATATGGAGGTGGTGGCGAAGGTGATGGTAGAGGAGGAGATTTGTAGACATACGAGGGTGGAGGAGATGACGAAGGAGGAGGTGGTGATTTATACACATAAGGCGGTGGGGGTGAAGGTTATGGAGGTGGAGGAGACTTATATACATATGGTGGCGGGGGAGATGGAGAAGGAGGAGGTGGTGATTTATACACATATGGTGGCGGGGGAGAAGGTGATGGAGGAGGTTGAGATTTGTACACATAAGGTGGTGGCGGAGAAGGAGACGGAGGTGGTGGTGACTTGTACTCGTATGCTGGAGGTGGTGGAAAAGAATATATATAAGGATCTGCTGACACTATATTAGCAACTGCCAATATGGCCAATGCCACTAAGATTTGTGGCAAATATCTACGACCCTTGGCGGGGCCGCCACCGTGAAACCGACTCATTTCGCTGGAAAATTGCTACACTAGCCTCCCAAATATGGCTAATGAAATCTCGAAAAACTTTGAAGGGGTAGAAGAAGAAATGGAATAGTGTTGAATGGTGATGCCTTAAAAGGATTCAATGGCCAATGTATTTATAGTAACGTTCCTAGGGAAGTAAATGGTAGTAAAGAGCTGTTTAAAGGACCAATTCAATTGGTCTGATTGATAATCAAAGACTAGAATTTATTAACAACTCTTAACAGCTGGATCTACCAATTATCATCTTATTAATTAAAGTCCATTTCCATAGTATCTTTTTAACAAGTAGTTGTTACCTGCTATGCAGAAAATGGAGTAAAGCAAAGTGATTGTTATTTTGTAATATTTTCACTCTCTTGCCATATATTAATTTTCACGAACACTGAGATATCATACAGTTATTGGTCGTTATGTTTGTTTCCATGTTAGTTCTATTTACATTCCTAACTAGTAGAGTATTGTGGTTGACTTTTGATTTACGATAAGAACAACAAATTTAGTGTAATTCCACAAGTAAGATCTGTGGTCGATGTGTATAGAGACATTACCCTTACCTTGAAAAGGTAGAGAGGCTGTTTCAGATAGTCACTCGGCTCAAGAAAAGATGAAAAAACCGAAACGAAAGAAATAACAAATAGCTATAAAAATCTACGAATAGGAAAATACAAGACTAACATTGCTACTACTAGAACGAATAAGGAAAACACTCGAATACCTAACCTTCTATCCTAATTACTCTCGACCTCCACACCTTCCTAACTGATTTGAAGAAGGAAAATTTAAAGGTGCAAGTTTTCTTCTAATATTAGAACTTAATTTCTTCTTCATTTTCATAAAGCTAAGTAAAAAAACTGGAATTCGTTACAAACTTCATCGCTAAACTGTTTTTAAATCGCTTGTAGCTAATATAATTTTTTGATAATTTATCGTTAATTCGTCGCTAAGTTGAATTAGGGACGAATTTTAATGTTTAGCTACAAAATATATCTGTTGCTAATTCTTATTTTTTTTAGTAGTACTTATCTTTTGCAAACTACATGGAATTTTAGTTTTCGAATCACATGATGTGATGGCTAAAGAAATTACTTGTTGCCAACTGGAAAAGAACATTTTATTTAATATTGATATGTTTCAGCAGTTCCAAATGGAACTCTCATTACATTTTGCTATACTAAATAAAGAAAATTACAGCTTGTGGAATGTGAAACGCCAGTTAATACCATGTCAGAAGCACAACTAATTCCTTAGATTCATATCTTAGTTTGTTTTGGGCCAAAATTCCTATCTTAAATAAGAGAATGATTGTTTGCGAGAGACTAAATTATTATAAAATTATAGCAAAATAAGTCAAGAAATATAGACAAAACATTCCTTCTAGCAAAATAAGTCAAGAAATACATTCATGAATGAGTTGTTGGACATTCACAAATTCAATGTATTCGTAACACTCCCTCTTGAATGTCCATATATAATGTGCCTCGTTAAAACCTTACTAGGAAAAACCTGGTAGGAAAAAGCCTAGTGAAGGAAAAAAGTACATATATCTTGTAATACGCAGCCTCATTAAAAACCTTACCAGAAAAATCCAATTAGGACAAAACCTTGGGTAAGGGAAAAAGAATACAGCGCGTATTATATCCCCTTGATTAAAATTTATTTGATATCTCGGAGACGGCGCATTTCAATCTTATGTCTCAGCTTTTCAAATGTTGATGTCGGAAATGCCTTGGTGAATAAATCTGCTAGATTTTCACTTGAGCGAATTTGCTAAACATCTACCTCACCATTTTGCTGAAGATCGTGTGTGAGAAAGAACTTTGGTGAAATGTGTTTTGTTTTGTCTCCTTTGATATATCCTCCTGTAAGTGGAGCTATGCAAGCAACATTATGTTCATACAATATCGTTGGAATCTTTGTTTTTAAAGAAAGACCACAAAATTGTTGAATGAGTTGAGTCACTGATCTCAACCATACACACTCTCGACTAGCCTCATGAATAGTTATTATCTTTGCATGATTGGAAGATGTAGCAGTTAGAGTTTGTTTTGTTGAACGCCATGAAATAGGTGTACCTTCTAAGTAAATAGATAGCCTGATTGAGATCGGACTTTATATGGATCAGACAAATAACTTGCATCTGCTTAACCAGTCATTTGTGAATCGGATTCATAAGAATAAAATAGTCTCATATAAATAGTGCATCGGAGGTATCTAAGAATATGGTTAACACTATTCCAGTTGTCACGACCCAAATTTCTCTAAGTTGGGTATCGTGATGGCACCTAGTCTTAGGGACTATGTAAGCCTAACATTTCAACTGAACAACAACAATAATAAAGGAATTATAACAGTCTCGATATAGAAGTCTTGACAGAGTTTACAATTTCTCAAAACTCGATAAATACAAGTCATAAGCTCTACGAAATCTTTCTACCAAATCTAAATACAACTGTCTAGGAATAAGTAAGAACAGTTTAAATAAACAGGAAGGTGACTCCGAAGCCTGCGAACGCAGTAGCATGCTTACCTTAAGTCTCCTCATCAACGATCCACGCAGCTAACAACAACAATTACCTGGATCTGCACACAAAAATGCGCATAAGTGTAGTATGAGCACACCACATCGGTGCCTAGTAATTATCAAGACTAACCTCGATGAAGTAGTGATGAGGACTAGTCAAGACACCACTGGTCTAATAAGTAAAAAAGGCATAAATGTACCAATTACCGAAACATAATATCTATCTAAAGATTTTTTGATATAATTAACGGTACGATTGAATAATACGGAAGAAAATCCAATAATTACGATCAACGAAAAACATAATAGAAATACACAAAGAGAATGGAAAGAATGCAAGACAAATGTCGGGAATCACAACCCAATAAAACACTAGCAACTCAACACTGCATCAATTTATTCAC
>ML354795.1:0-25582 GCA_005239505.1 Nicotiana paniculata | reverse complement strand
CATCCGTATCAATGCTGCTTCTCTCCGTGGTTCGAGCAGGTCCAGGTTGGTCCTCAATTCATCATCATTTTCTCCCTCCATGGTTGTTGAGATCTTTATGCTTGGTTCACCAATCTCCACAGGTATTAAGGCTTCCGAGCCATAAATAAGTGCGAACGGAGTTTCTCCCGTGGCTATTTTTGAAGTTGTTCTGTATGCCCATAGTACCGCTGGTAACTCATCAGGCCAGTTTTCTTTGGCTTTATCCAGCCGCTTTTTTAGATTTTTGATGATGACCTTATTCGTTGATTCAGCTTGACCATTAGCCACGGGGTGGTACGGCGTTGAAGTGTTCCGCTTGATTTGCCAACTTTCGAAGAATTCTGTGATCTGCAAGCCTATGAATTATGGGCCATTATCGCACATGATTTCCTTTGGTATTCCAAAGCGGCATATTATGTTTCGACATAAGAAGCTTTTAACTTCCTTTTCTCGCACTTGTTTGAACGCTTCTGCCTCTACCCATTTTGTAAAATAGTCGGAGAGCACTAGTAAAAACCGTACCTGTCCTTTAGCTATGGGAATAGGTCCCACTATGTACATATCCCATTTCATGAAAGGCCATGGGGATATTATTGGATGCAATAATTCCGTTGGTCGATGCATGTTATTGGCAAACCTTTGGCACCTGTCACATTTGGATACGAAGTTTTCAGTTTCTTCTTCCATCTTAAGCCAATAGTATCCAGCTCTGACTAGGGTTTTCACTAAGGATCTTGCCCTTGAGTGATTTCCACAGTGTCCTTCGTGGACTTCTTTCATCACAAATTTTGTTTGGTTAGGTCCGAGGCATTTAGCTAGGGGTCTTCCGAACATCTTGCGATAAAGCGAGTTGCGAATAAGGCAGTACAGTGCAGCTTTGCAGCGAAGTGCTTGAGCTGCTTTCCTGTCTTCAGGTACGGTGCGATTCTGCAAAAAAATAAGAATTTCGTTTCTCCAGTCCCAGGTTAAGTTGTTAAAAGTTACCTCATTCCTGTCCTAGTCTATTATTGAATGAACTAGTTGGACGACAATTGTATTGTCTTTGTTTGTTACTTCCGTGACTGCTGCGAGGTTAGATAATGCATCTGCTTATGCATTTTCCTCTCTAGGTATTTGCACTACCTTCCATGTTTTGAATTGTCTCACGAGCTCTCGTGATGTTTCAAGATACTGTTGCATTCTAGTCTCTCTAGCGATGTAAGTCTCCTGTATCTGATTTACTACCAGTTGGGAGTCGCTGTTGATCACAATTTGCTCGATTGAGAGCTCCCTTGCGAATTCAAGCCTTGCAATAACATCTTCGTACTCTGTTTCATTGTTAGTTATAAGATAACACTTGATAACTTGCCGTGTCTTTTCACCCGTGGGTGATATTAAGACTATGCCTAAGCCAACACCTTTTATATTTGAATAACCATCGGTGAACAAGGTCCATAGGCCTGGATTAGCATCGTTAAAAAGTTGTAACTCTTTTTCTACTTCAGGTACAATGCTATTATTAAAGTCAACAACAAAATCAGCTAGTATTTGAGGCTTAATTGCAGTCCTAGGTTGATAGATTATTTCATGCTCACTTAATTCTATGGCCCACTTGGCTAATATTTCTGACAATTCCTGTTTATGCAGTATATTTCTTAAAGGATATGAGGTCACAACGGTGATTGGGTGGCATTGAAAATATGGTCGTAATTTTCTAGATGCCATTATTAAAGCTAAGGCTAACTTTTCCAGATGTGGATATCTAGTCTCAGCATCTAGCAAAGTTTTACTTACATAATAGATAGGTGATTGTTTACCTTTTTCTTCTCTTACCAGTACTGCACTTACAACAATTTCTGAGACAGCCAGGTAGATGTACAATCTCTCCCCTTCTTTTGGCTTTGAAAGCAGTTGTGGTTTCGATAGATAAATCTTCAGATTCTTGAGGGCTTGCTGACATTCTTAGTCCATTCGAACTAATTATGATTTTTGAGAACTGAGAAGAATTTAAAACTTTTTTCGGAAGACTTAGAAATAAATCTTCCTAAAGCTTCTATTCACCTTGTTAGTCTTTGAACTTACTTTTTATTTGTTAAAATATTAGGTATTTCCTCTATAGCTTTAATTTGAGCAGAATTTACCTCTATTCCTCTGTTCGATACAAGGAAACCCAAAAATTTACCTGATTGCACTCCAAAAGCGCATTTCTCTGGTTTTAGCTTCATATTATACATGCGTAAAATATCAAAAGCAGTAGGAGATGCTGGAAATGGTCTTGTGCTTGTGTTGATTTTACCAACATATCATCAATATAGACTTCCATCGTTTTTCCAAGATGTTCTTGGAACATTTTAGTCACTAACCTTTGATAGGTGGCTCCAGCATTTTCAAGCCAAAAGGCATAACTTTATAACAGTAAGTCCCCCTGTCTGTAATGAAGGAAGTTTTTTCCTCATCTGAGGGATTCATTTTAATCTGATTATAACCAGAATATACATCTAAGAAGCTCAATAATTCATGACCTGTTGTGGCATCAATCATTTGATCTATATGCGACAATGGGAATGAATCTTTGGGGCATGCTTTATTTAAGTCAGTATTATCACGACCCAAACCGATGGGCCGCAACGGGCACCCGGTACCTTACTCAATCGAGCACCAACGTAACGTATCTTTCTTATTACATCATCATATACACGTGACATACAAGCCTAATAGGCCAACATAATAATTTATAAACTCAAAACATAGGCCGACAAGGTCGTACAATCTTTCACGTACACGATATATGTTTACAAGACTCTAAGAGTACATAAATGTCATAAAGGTTAGGACAGAGTCCCTCTATACCAAACAATACACGTCTAAATCATACTAACCAAACAAGCGACTCCGAAGCAAATGGAGCGCACCAACATCTTTCGCCGAGCTGATAGCCTACTTGGAGGGCTCTCAACCTGTCTATCGGGACCTGCAGGCATGAAATACAGTGTCCCCAGGCAAAAGGGACGTCAGTACGAATAATGTACCGAGTATGTAAGGCACATAAATAAATATATAAAAGACATGAATGACATATAGAGTACATGACTCAACCTGTAAGTTTGAATAACTTTGTAAATCATAAATTACTTTTAGCGTCATGCATATGCGTATGAATGTCACGTCGTGCATAGGCACATGTTTCATAACATCACAGCCTCTGAGGGCATCCCATCATATCATATCGGTCACTGTGGGCAAAATCATCATCGTATACCAGCTGATCAGGTAGTGGTGTGTATATAATGCCATAGCCTTTCTCATATCCCATATACATATTTATACATACCTATATATGAGTATATAGCGCCGTTTGAATATACATACATATATACGCGTATATAACGCCGTTTGAATCATATTTCAACCACTATGGGCAACATCATCATCATATACCAGCTGACCAGGTGGTGGTGCATATATAATGCCGTAACCTTTTTCCAAATCCCATATACATATATTTACATATATACGCGTATATAACGCCATCTGGTCATGGGTCAATGTACATAAATTCAATGCATGAAAGTACGTTAATAAATCTGAGACCCATGAACAGATGATAAAATAATATGACACATGGAAATTCAAGAACATAGATATCTCTAATACTTATATGAATAGAGTCATTTATGGAATTTGTGCATTTGCACGTTTCATTCGTATCACATGGATCATGCCAAAAGAAAGAAGGGATATCCAAAAGAAAGAGATATCTCTAATACTTAGATAATGATTTTTGCCACCCAAAGTCCTTAATGTGACACATATATTAAATTATTAATGAGTCATTGTCCAAGAATTGGCTTGCTGCCACGTGGGGTGGGGTGGAAAATTTAAATATTTATCCACTTATTAGGTAATTAGGTAGTGCCCTGTTACCCGATAATTAACCAATTATCTGCATAATTAAGAATTATCTCAAAGTACTTAAAATTCTACTCACTTTTAATACACTCTATACACCTTACTATCATGGCCATGTGGTATCTTGTATGGTACTAGTCCATAAATACCGGGTATTTTAGCTCGGGCCATATTTTATCCCAAAATGATAAATTTCATCGAAATTCATTTTCTTTGATTTGCTCAACCTCTCATCTTCACGAATTTACTCATCACTTATTTGAAATAGCATAATGATTATAACCTCCAATTAATCTCATTCCCTAACATTCGTTGATTAACTTACGACGAAACTTTAACATACAAAAATGCGGGATGTAACATCTCATTTTCCGAGCTTCTATCAATTTATTTATGGCGTACTTTCACGTACAAAAACATGGGGTGTAACATCATTCCCTCCTTTGGAACATTCATCCTCGAATGTTGACTGATGCACTTATCATTCTCATATGCCATAGCTCTTGCGAATACTCCAATACTCTTCTTGCCAAAGTCCAGGGCATTCCCCCCTTTAAGCCTCTTTCTTACACCATACTTGTAGTCGGAATTCTTGTAATCTCGTAACTGTTGCTACCTTCTATCATGCAGCCTTTACGACTCTAACTTTGTATGTGCACCTATGCGACTCTTCTCTTTTCTTTCCTCCAGCTTTTAGTCAATCTCTAGGCTTCACTTTGAGAATATATACAAAATTATGTCAAGCTGTCCCTCTAGGCGTCATTAGCTTTACTACATCTAAGTAGGCCATGCTATACCATAATTCTACTTTGATTTTCGTTACGGAGGTTTGCTACCAAATTCCAACTTACTCTGGTTGCTTATCCCATATGTATAATTCTAAATCCTTTAATGCTTTCTCATTAGTGTTCATCTTAAGAATGACCACCTAATCTCAGCTCATAGTTTGGGGTTTTTGTCCATCCATTATGATTTGCCTCAATATTGATCTACAATATACCACTGATAATTTGAAACTTCTTACGTAAAACCTTGCCACTAGGGATTACGTTGCATCGAGGAATAGTTGAAGTGATTTCCATAGTCGTATTTCATAGTATCTCGATGTAATTCACCTTATGATGTTATTCTGATCTCGTGTCGTCCGCGAAATCTTTTCTCCTTATCCCTTTTTTTCTTCAAATAATTATTCAATCGAAGGCCCAAATGTTATCTTTTATCTGTCACAATCACATCTTCATTTCACAATCAAGGCAGCATTCCATCTCCTCTAGGTGCTACTAGTCTTAGTCTCCCTTGAGTTTATTCAGGCTATACTGAGCCTTCTATAACTTAGAGAACCCATCATATCTTTTGTTTTCATGGGCTTAATCCCGAGAACTTATTCCTTCTCGTCACATTCTCACTCACCCTTTCTTGTTCTTATTCTTGTCTTCCTAAACCTTGTCACTTTATCATACTTTATCTTTCGACCTACATATATCCATTTATACTGCTTGCAATCTTGCTTCACAATAGATTTCCTTGTATTATTCTGGAACATCAAGCGAGACATCTCATCAGATTCCTGATTTGCTTCGTTGATGTAACCCTTTAGTTTTCTCCTTCTTCTGATCAGCCTTTTGTAGGCTTAAGCTATTTTCCAATCTGCGGATTATGGTATTAGTTATTACTTTAGCCCTTCATGGTCGCTATTGAATATCCATGATACAATCTTCTAACAATTCGTTCCTTTGTCTATGACCTCGACTCAATTCTTTCTTTTAACTTATACCAGAATCTTCTACGACTGTATGATTGTCAACATATATTCTGCATGGATAATACTCCAAAATTTTAATTGCGTTCATAACGTAACTAACTCCGGATCATTGATCGAATAATTCCTTTTGTTCCTTCTCAGCTTTCTTTAAACATAAGTTATTACTTTTCCTGGTCTTTCTGCCCCTTGTTGCGTGAATACATAGCTTACCTTAGTGACCACACACATTGGAATTGCATACAACTCATATGACCTTGAATATCACTTCTGATTTTTACTTCCCGTTCATTAGCCCCGGTAGGTGCCATTTTCTTATGGAGTGCATACAATGTTGTTGTGAGACAGTTGTTATAAGACCATTTCCTCCTTAGGTTATTAACCTTAGGTTGAAGCCTTCTTTCTTACTTCCTCAGCCAGTCTTTCATTGTAGTACTTAGGGAGGATCCTCTTACTCTTGTAAAGCTGTGAGCTTATTACGAACCATTTTGATGTCCTTCCTTGCATATAATTATTCGTAGTTACTTATCTCCACGCCCTTGTGCTTATAGGGTTGCTTCTGAACTAATATTTTGACTGTCTTTCCAATGGCACTCTCTTTCATTCCCATAATACTCATACGATACCTTTAACTACCCCAACTCATATTTGAATATTTCTCAAGTATTACAATGACATTACTGCGAGGCTGAATTTACTATATTGGGTTTTACTATGTTTATCTTGCACGATCTTCATTTGTATCATCTTGTCTAGCCATCACTAGGCTCTTCCTGAATCAACTACTAACTACTCATTGGCCCTTTCTCATATCAATATTCTATGTAATCTTTCTTGGGTTATTTCCTTTGTCTTAACTTACATCTCGCACTGACTCCTTATCTATCAGTAACATCTCGGGCAGGTCCTTTCCTTGACGTCGTGTTTGCATAATGTTCTGGAATCGTAGCATATCTGCAGGCTTTGAATAGGTGCAATCTCGTCCCTTTTCATTTTTAACACATTCTTCCTTTACCATTCTATAATTACTAGAACCACTTAATTTTGACTTAATGCCACATCACTCCATATTCCTCCCTTTAGGGGAGTACTAAGAGTTGGAGCTATGAAGATATACCTATAGATGTTTTACCTCTTCATCTTTGGCGTCTTTTCACATCACTGATGACCCTTACTCGCCTTGCAGTAATCTTTTCCGTACCAAGGATAACAATTTTCCTTACTCACGAGGGAAACACCTAGTGTAACTGGCACCTACAGTCCCTTAAGCTTAACTTTGCTCACATTTCTTGCTTTAGGGAAACGTCTTCCTGAATGAACATTCTCTAAATTCCTTATGAATATTTTTCTTTTGTCCATTCTATTATCGCCGGAATGAATCTAAAATTCTCATGATGTCGACTACTATCAAATCACTCAGCCCCTAATTCATGTTTAGTTTATCTTGTTCACAAGACCATACTGATTGCGATTATTCTGAGGTCTAACTTTTCCTTCTGGTAGTCGTGTTAGAGTCACGAACTTATTTCTCAAAGTGAGGTCTAACTTTTATTTTGTTGTCTCAAGGCTTGTCACCTCTCGTATTTCCCTTCACTTGACTATAGACTCTGTAATACTTTCATATGTTTGATCTACCATAGTCATCCATGTATCACATCTTACTCATAATGCTTCATTATCTCTCTTCTTATTTCCTGCTAACATTTCTGTCTATCACTTGATTCTGAAAACTTCAACAAGATACTCTTTTGCTTTTATCTCCCCTTTGCTCCATCCATTGGCTCTTCGGGTTGCCTAACATTGTCTCTTTACTAGGGACGGGAGCCATACCAAGATAATATTTATCCCTTCCAGGATTCCAGTGCCTATATTGTAGTACCCATATCTAGCTGTACTATTTTAGAGTGGGCCATATTGGGTGTCTCACAAGGAGATCTACTGGCACATTTGCAATATCCTTCGGAAATGTCAACTAACACAAGCAATCCATTCACCAATTTGGGTTACCCTAACCCCATCCAGATCTTGATATCCCGTCCTTCTCTTAACTATACCTGTTAGCCCCCATAGGGCATAACTGGAATGTGTGTGACCAATTGTACATACCTCTGTTACTATTGAGTATAACTCAAAAAGCTTATATTCCTCTTCCTGAATTATAAACACTGTTAACCTTCATTAACTGGGTGCCTCTTGATTCTTTTGCTTGTTGAAACTTGTATTTATCTTTTGAATATCTCATTGACCTTCTTTCTCAATGTAGGCGTCGTCTTATTACGAATAAAATAGAATTTCAAAATTTGAATTCTTATAAGTGAGCTCTACCACACGATCTAGAGTAAGAAGAAAGAGTGACAATCCTAAATTCCCTGTAGCCTCATGCTTATAAGTGTGGTGCACGATACACCCATAAACAAGACTCTACTAGACACGACTTGTAGACTCCCTAGGACAGAACTGCTCTGATACCACTTTTGTCATGACCCAAACCGATGGGCCGCAACGGGCACCCGGTACCTTACTCAACTGAGAACCAACGTAACGTATCTTTCTTATTACATCATCATGTACACGTGACATACGAGCCTAATAGGCCAACATAATCATTTATAAACTCAAAACATAGGCCGACAAGGCCATACAATCTTTCACGTACATGACATATGTCTACAAGCCTCTAAGAGTACATAAATGTCGTAAAGGTCGGGACAGAGTCCCGCCATACCAAACAATACATGTCTAAATCATACTAACCAAACAAGCGACTCCGAAGCAAATGGAGCACACCAACATCTTCCGCTGAGCTGATAGCCTACTTGGAGGGCTCTCGACCTGTCTATCGGGACCTACGGGCATGAAACGCAGTGTCCCCAGGCAAAAGGGACATCAATACGAATAATGTACCGAGTATGTAAGGCACATAAATAAATACATAAGAGACATGTATGACATATAGAGTACATGACTCAACCTGTAAGTCTGAATAACTTTGTAAATCATAAATTACTTTTAGCGTCATGCATATGCGTAGGAATGTCATGTCGTGCATAGGTACATGTTTCATAACATCATCAGCCTCTGAGGGCATCCCATCATATCATATCGGCCACTTTGGGTAAAATCATCATCGTATACCAGCTGATCAGGTGGTGGTGCGTATATAACACCATAACCTTTCCCATACCCCATATACATATATATACATACATATATATGCATATATAACTCCGTTTGAATATACATACATATATACGTGTATATATCGCCATTTGAATCATATTTCAGCCACTATGGGCAACATCATCATCATATACCAGCTGATCAAGTGGTGGTACGTATATAACGCCGTAACCTTTTCCCATATCCCATATACATATATTTACATATATACGTGTATATAACGCCATCTAGTCATTTTTCAATGTACATGAATGCAATGCATGAAAAGTACGTTAATAAATCTGAGACCCATGAATAGATGATAAAATAATATGACACATGGAAATTCAAGAACATAGATATCTCTAATACTTCTATGAATAGAGTAATTTATGGAATTTGTGCATTTGTACGTTTCGTTCGTATCGCATGGATCATGCCAAAAGAAAGAAGGGATATCCTTAACATACCTGGAGTAGGAAAAAATCCGTATAATGTTATTATCCCACTTTGACGAGTACAAGAATCCATCATTCCTTGATGCAATATTTGAATTGTTATCTCTCGCCCAAGTGAATCTCCGCCAATGGAGGGGGATCCACCATTCCTTCTCTTGTATAAAATAAATGAACTCCCTCATGTAATTAACAGATCCGACACTAAGAATCACTTCATTAATGTGTTTGGTAATACTAAAATCTGGACAAACTACTCATAGTCCTCCCAATAGTCTCCATATAGCGTCTAGCTTATGTCATAGGTCATCCCCTACTTAAATAATAATTTTTGCCACCCAAAATCCTTAATGTGACACATATACTAATTGATTAATGAGTCATTGTCCAAGAATTGGATTGCTGTCACGTAGGGGCGGGGTGGGAAATTTTAATCTTTATCCACTTATTAGGTAATTAGGTAGTGTCCCGTTACCCGATAATTAACCAATTATTCGAATAATTAAGAATTATCTCAAATTACTTAAAATTTTGCTCACTTTTAATACACTCTATACACCTTACTATCATGGCCATGTGGTATCTTGTATGGTACTAGTCCATAAATACCAGGTATTTTAGCTCGTACCGTATTTTATCCCAAAATGACAAATTTCGACGAAATTCATTTTCTTTGATTTTCTCACCCTCTCATCTTCACGAATTTACTTATCACTTGTTTGAAATAGCATAATGATTATAACCTCCAATTAATCTCATTCCCGAACATTCGTTGATTAACTTACGACGAAACTTTAACATACAAAAATGCGGGATGTAACATCTCATTTTCCGAGCTTCTATCAATTTATTTATGGCGTACTTTCACGTACAAAAACGTGGGGTGTAACAAGTATGATATACGCATACTCTCCACTTTCCATTATTTTTAGGCACTACCACGATGTTTGCTAGCCAGTTAGGGTATGTTACCTCTCGTATCGAACCAATCTACAAGAGTTTCTGTACCTCTTCGTCCATCACTTGGTTCTTGAATGGTCCTTGCTCTCTTTTCTTCTACTTAACAGGTACGAAGGATATATCTTCATTTAGTTTATGAGTCATCACTTCTGGTGGGATGCCTGTCATATCTGAGCGGGACCACGCAAAGCAGTCAGCGTTAGCCTTTAAATAATTAATTAACTTACCTCTTCGAGCGGGGCCTAACCTCGTGCCTATATACACTTTCTGCTCAGTCTTTTGTTCAGATAATGGAACAACTTCGAGCTCCTCCGTAGTTATTTTGATGTGCTCATCTTCCTCCGGTTCATAAATGACGTCCGATATGGAATATGCATCTGTGTGGTATAGTACACCTTCCGTGGTAACTTGATTCTCCTTCTCGTAAGTATTTTCTTTCATACTTGTTTAAGAAATAATACCTTCCGTACCTATTTGGGTAGTAATTTCTTCCATGCCTGTTTGGGAGGCGTTACCTGCTTGGGAGATTCCCTTATCTCGTAATTCATCCACCTCTATTTTCTTGTTGTAGTGTATGATCGCGCCTCACCCACACTACTATATAAGTAGGAAGGCAAGGATCGTGTAGCTTTTACCCGAATGGTCGGGATCGAATCCACAGGGAGTCTATAATGGGAGTGAGTGTCTAAGTGATCTAAAAGGGTCGAGTGTTTCTAATTGCCCTTCTAAACATTTGTTGGTGTTGAACTATGGTAAGTGTACTCTATTGTTTGTAAGCTAATTAATGACTAAATTTGTTTTAGTTGTTGTTTTTTGATATTGATAAAGGCACTAGGGTCGTGACCTTTGCCTAGGTGGATACACAACAGGGTTCAATTCTAAGGTCGGGGAATTGGCAAGAAATATAGCTATAACCAATGCACGAAAGTGCTCACTCTATACCTCTCGGTAGTTTGAGTGATTTTACCCTAATTTCCCCTCTCGAGGTCAATTGGGTGTCAATTAATCAAGAAATTAATGGTTAGGTAGGANAATGTTAAAAATGCAAGAACAAAGCTAGAAAGATGAAAACCCTAAAATATTCACATGCTCTCTATTTCAGAAATTACAAGATCTTTAAAGAAATTACAAAATAGTCTATTTATAGTCTGCCAAATTTTCGGACAAAAATGCCCCTGCGGGACCACCTTGGACCGCGAAAACACGAACGTGGTCCGCTAAAATAATGAGGCTGCTGAGCTGCTAGTATTCTTGGTAAGGTTCGACCACGGACCGCGAAATAAGGACCGCGGACCGCGATGAGAATTTGCCTGGTTTGCACCCACACTAGAATGCCACCGCGGATCGTGTAATGAGGACCGCGACCGCGGTGGGAACTTGCCTTGTGTTCAACCTCATTGGAATGCCACCGCGGTCCGTGAAATGAGGGCCACGGCCGCGGTGGATACTTGCCTTATTTTCGACCTCACTGGAATTCCACCGCGGACCGCGAAATGAGGACCGCGGCCGCGGTGGCCTTTTTGCTTGATCATCTTTGTTGTGTTTGATCCTTGTGCCAGATTCACTTCTGTTTTGAGCATATTTTACACTGAGTGTCTTCATTTCTGGTTCAATCCTGCAACAAGCACAACGTATAAGCTTTCGGGGCCACTTTGTGTACTGTTATATCCAAAATTCATGTATAAGGGAACGGATAACGAGGCAAAAATCCAAGTTATAAACTCCCCCAAACTTAAGCACTTGCTTGTCCACAAACAAACAAAATAAGCCCCACCCCTATGATAGATTTCACGAAAATTTGGCTGTACTAACAGTGACCTCAACTAGCATCAATTGGGACTAACCATAGCTCCTAATGCGAATGAATCATTGACAATGATTGAACTTTTCAAAACCATAGTTTCAAGTGTGATACAAGAGCTTCAAGGGTTGTTCCAACTCATTAGTGAAATTCTAACTACTACTTCGGTCAGTGTGGATCCCAGACTCTTATTTCGTGACTTTCCCTAAGCACCTCACCTTTAGAATAATGACACTCAGAACGAGGAATATGGGGAATCGCTCATCTCTCATCAAGGAAAAATTCCCAAGTTCGGCTCAAAGTACCATAGGCTTGCCCTTTGTGTAAATCACCACTAATGCAGGTTTCACTCGACATGAGATCATAAAGGGATTTTGTGGAATCATGATGAAGGCTTTTGGTTAAGGGTAGGAAGTATTTGGTAAGAGTGAATCTTATCTTTCCTTAAGAACTTCATTTTTAACCATTCTCACATTTTTTTTTCTTGAATCTTTGAGTCCTTTTATCTTTTGTAGGGTTGGAGAGACACTTTCTCATCAATTCCATCTTATTCTTATGCTTTCCAAACTTTTGGCATCACTTTTTCATCAATTCCCTTTATTTCTTATTTTTGTTCATTCTTTTCTTTTCATTTTTTTTCATTGCCTTTTCTCTTTTCTTTCTTTTGTGCCTTCTTTTTCACTTCATCACATCTCTCATCTCATCCCCAAACTTATGCTTTTTGCCTAGCGCCAAGGAAAGATCGGGTGCCAAGAGAGGGTAAAAGAATGGTTGAAGGCTTGTAACTTGGTTTGAAAGAAAGGGTTTAAAGCTCAAAAGGGTTGACTAGGGAATATGTCTTTTGGAAGGTCATGGAAGTGTTCAATTCTTTGTTCAAGCCAAGGAAAGCCTATAGTCACTTCTCAAGTCAAATTACACCTAGAATTTCGCCTAGACAACACTCAGGGCAAGTTCTAGACTAGTGGCACGGAACTTGGACTTGCAATTGCGAATTTCTCACCACTCACAGCTAAAGGATTGTACAGAAATCGATTCGAGGGCCCACAACGACCTTAGTCGTGTTTTGAGTAACAAAAAATGGTCCCGAAGAACCACCCAATGATTATCGGCCAACACAAGAGTCTCAAGATCGTCACCATCACCATCCTAAACACAACGGTTTGTGTTTGACCATAGGATCAAAGGAAACTGTGTTAGGCCCAAGTGAAGCTTTTCTTGAGGCACCGTTATTGAAAAACAAAACAAAAAGAAAAGGAAAAACAGACTCAAACCCTTAAGAAGGTTGTCACACCGTCCATCCTTGGGAAGAGGCACCCGGTTCACACAAATTCCACCTTTGGAAAGAACCGTGGCGTTAAGAAAACCAAAGGCTTATTGCTCGCGCGAAAACCAAACAAGAAGCTAGGAAAGAAAAATATGAAGCTATAAAATAGAAAAAAATGCGTAAAGTAAAGTGCGTGGGATATAATGAATATGTACACTAGGGGAATTAGATGAAATACATAGGGGATGGATATTTACAATGGATAGTTAACTTATACATACCAAAATGGAAAATAACATAAAGAAAAAGAAAGAAAATATTGTTTGCATTATACAACCCAATGTAACCAAAATCAAATGCCTATAGCGCTACTCCCCCAACTAAGAGATAGCATTGTCCTCAATGCTATGTAACAAAAATAGTGCACAAAATATGGGAGAGAGAGGGAGTAAAGAAAACTCCCTATCGGCCATCAGCCTGCTGTGGTCCCTGCTGCTGTGTCTGTGAGGGGATAGGATCTGCCTGAGACTGGGACTGTCAAGGAGCTGGATCTGCTACTGGTTGTGGCTGTGAAGGAGCTGGGTCTGCTACTTCCTGTGATGGAGCTCCGGTGGGCTGGGCCTCCTGGCTCTGTGCCTGAGTCTGCTCTGTGGGAGGGTCTGCCAGTAAAAGTCTGATGTCCTGAGCACGAGGCATAAACTTCCTCTTCTTCAATGGACTCACCGGATCCTCCTCCCGCACTGACTGATGCTCTGTCTGCTGCTATAGCTGCGGCTCTGCAGGGTCTGCTAGTAGCATCTCCAATGGAATCTGATCACCCTTTAGCTTGTCCAACTCCTTTCTCAACTTAGCCACCTCCTCTTTGACGCCCGAGTCTTCCTCAACTTCTTTGTTTCTTTGGCCAGCTTTGTCAATGCACTCTCATGTGCACCCACCGCGTCCAGGATTTTCTTTTGGTTTTCCAAAATTTCTTTCAGATTGTCCTCAACGGACTGTGGGACCTGTGGTGGGGGAGGAGTAGCTGAGGCTGTCACAGCTGTAGAAATTGCAGTCAACTTTGTAGTAGTTGACTACATCCAATTGTTGAGGCTTGTCAATGTTAGGTTCAACCGGTGAGCAGTCATGGGATAGGCTCTGGTGGAGGGAATGTCAGTGCTGGTGGAGGTAGACGGGCCTAGAGCCTCCTCTGGAATGGCTGGCTGGCTGGGGAAGGGAAGGTTCCATCACCACCACTGGATCTTCAGACTGGCTAGTGGAGGAAACAGACTTACCCTTTGACTTATTTTTAGGGTTGTCCTCATCCTTCAAATCATACCAAGAAAAGGGCACTTTGGGCTTGACTTTGGTGTCATAATGCTTCTTGGTGACCTCCTGGTCTTCACAATACATTGTCAGATAATTAGGAAAAGGGTAAGAAGTATCACCTGTGCTGACAACCCGGCTAATAACCTCAGACATCATATTCCCCACATTGATGGGGTACCCAGCCATGATAGATGCAACCATCACAACCCGACTGAGGGGGAGGGTCTAGTCATGATGTGTCGTGTCCAGCCGGCTGCATACAAAAGTTTCCCACCCTTTTGCTTCAAAGTTAAGGGTCTTCCTGGTGATAGTCTTCCCAGCATTCAGCCACTCCGGAGTCTCCCCGGGCTTAGCCAAGTGTAAAGCCAACCAATTTCTAGCAGCATCCTTTTCTGCCAGTTTTTCCCGGTACAAAGAATCGACTACATCTCCCATCTCCAAATAGTCATTTAGTGAAACTCCATCAAAGGGCACTGTGAGATTGCGGACTTGGGATGCCTTTGAGTCCTTTGCAAGAAATAGCAAATTTGTGTATAACTCTTTCACTATGTGCTCATTTGCATCCGGGAGATGCTCATTGAAGTAAGACCACCCTTTTCTGTCTCGGAACTGCTGCTTCACGTTGGGGTTGTAGGTAGAAAACTCTTTAAGGAAAAAAGTATGCTCCAGAATAAGTGGCCGTGCAATCCATAATTCCCTGAATCTGTGAAAGGCCTTCTCACTGACAAAACGATCTTTCCACGCATCCAGATTTCGAGTGCGCTCGACCCCTTCAACCACATGTTTTACCCTCTTACTATCACTTGAATTCTCCCCAGATAACGAAGCTGTAGGGGAAGTAGAGTATGAGTGTGTGCTGGAGGAAGATTTAGCCGGGGAAGCTGCCTGTTCTGGGGCCGGGGGAGATGAGACAGGGTCCAATGGAGATGACTGTGATGTGGCCTCCTCTGATGGAGCATACTCACTCCCTGATGGTGAAGGAGGGGAGTCTCTAGCCCGAGTAGGCCGTCGAGATGATTGAGTAGGAATTGAAACTTTGGACGGTTTACTGGGTTCCCCCGGGCCTCTCCCCCTTTAAGATTCTCCTCTACCAGTTTGTTTACGACCGCCTTCTCGAGATAACACCATTGTCTGCAAAGTAAACATAGGTGAACATGGTTAGTTTCCAGAGCATTGTTGTGCAGACACTTAAGTAACAATGAAGACTAACTGCACTGCTTTTAGGACACCGCGAACATTGAAAAATCAACAGCGGATCGCGGTGGGTGACCCTCTGATGAGCAAGACTCTCTGGAACTTCACATCGCGGACCGCGAATAACCGACCGCAACCGCGAAGTAAGATCCAGTGAAGTATCAGTTCTGGATAACAGGGACCACAGACCGCGAAAAGTTGACCGCGGTCTGTGAAAAAGCAAGTTGGGTTTGCAAACACAAGCACCGCGGTCCGCGAAAAAGGGACCGCGGACCGCGAAATGGGTTTCTACCTAGGGTTTCCAGATTTTGCCTTTTCTACGCTAAAGTGTTCATTTAGTTAATCCCTACATGATTAATCAGTGTAATTGTATTCCAAGGGACTAACATGAACCTATTTGGACTAACCCTAACATTTTAAAAGCTTAAAAAGTGAAAAATTATGAAAAAGAAGATGAAAATAAGGAAAATGAAGAAATTAAGAAGTTAATTATGCACAATCACACTTACTAGATGCTTGGATGATAGTTTGGATGAGAGAAATGAGTTTCTGAGAATGCAGGAGTAAGACACAGTCGAAGGGAGCTTTGAATAGTTACAGTGCATAAAGTAGGAAATTAAACCCTAGTTGCCTATTTATAGAGAAGAGCTGGGGTCCACCTCTCTTACCTACCCCGGACCACGAAAAATTGACCGCTGTCCGCGGTCATTCATTTGCTCATGGCTCAGGAAAAAGCTCACCGCGGTCCGCGAAAAATCAACCGTGGTCGTGGTGAGTTAGGATCTGAAAGGAATCCTTCAGTTAAACAAGCTTTGCGGACCGAGAAAAAGAGACCACGGTCACGAAGCCAATTCCAGTGAACTATTGTTGCAGCCATTCGACTTCACGGATCGCGAAAAGACTACCGCGGCCGCGAAGCAAATTCCAGAGAGGTTCTTCAAACAAGCTCCAGTGAACCATTGGTACAACCATTGGGCTTCGCGGACCGTGAAAAGGAGACTGCGGTCGCAAAGTCAATTCCAGTAAGGTTCTGTTTCTACACTTAGCCAAATTTCCTGTGTCAAAATCATCCTACACATCCAAAAACCAGTTAGTGTAACAGTGAAACCTATTCTACCAAGAAAAACAAAGAAAACAAAAATAAAGATACATGGGTTTCCTCCCAAGAAGCGCCTGATTTAACGTCGCGGCACGACACATGTTACCGGGATCATTTGAGATGAAGAAATGCCACCACGTGGCTATCATCGACTTTGCCAAGATAGTGCTTTACCCGGTGCCCATTTACTCTAAAGACTTCACCACTTTTGTTCTTGAGGTCAAGATCCCCAAATGGAGTAACAAATACCACTTCAAAGGCCCACTCCACTTTGACTTGAGTTTTCCCGGAAATAGCCTCAATCGAGAATTGAACAATAAGACCAAATCACCAACCTTGAACTCTTTACCTCGAGCATATTTTTCATGTAGGTACTTCATTTTGTCCTTATACAAGGACGAACTTGAGTACACATGGAATCTAAACTCATCCAACTCATTCAATTACTCCACCCGAAGATTTGCAGCTACGTTCCATTCCAAGTTCAACTTTTTCAAGGCCCACATAGCCTTGTGCTCCAATTCCACCAGAAGGTGGCGTGCTTTTCCAAAGACAAAGCGATATGGGGACATCCCAATTGGTGTCTTGTAGGCGGTCTGGTAAGACCAAAGGGCATCATCTAATTTCTTGGCCCAGTCGGTCCTATTAGCATTGACCATTTTGGATAATATGCTCTTTATCTCTCTGTACTTGGACACTAGCCTGAGGGTGGTACGGGGTAGTGACTTTATGATTGACCCCATACTTGGAAATCAAGGAGTCGAAGGCTTTGTTGCAAAAATGTAACCCCCCGTCACTGATGATGGCTCGTGGAGTGCCAAACCTAGTAAAGATATTCTTCTTGAGAAAGGCTATCACACTCCGCGCTTCATTATTTGGTAAGGCCACGACCTCCACCAACTTTGACACATAATCAACCGCAAACAAGATTTACGTGTTCCCACATGAACTCACGAATGGCCCCATGAAGTCGATGCCCCAAACATCAAAGATATCTACCTCAAGAATCGAATTTAAAGGCATATCATCCTTCTTGGAAATTCCCCCGGCTCTTTGGCATTCATCACACATCTTCACTAGGTCATTAGCATCCTTATACAAAGTGGGCCAAAAGAACCCACAACTAAGCGCTTTAGAAGCAGTTCTAACCCCTCCATGATGACCACCATACGGTGAGGAGTGGCAAGACTCAAGGATAGCTAGTTGCTCTTTTTCGGTACACATCGCTGGATCACCCCATCGGTGCAAATCTTGAATAAATAAGGCTCGTCCCAATAGAAATCCAAGATATCCCTTCAAAGATTCTTCCTTTGGTTAGAAGAGAGCTCACAAGGGACAACTCTGGCGACGAGGAAATTAGCACTATCCGCGAACCATGGCATTTCTAGCATTCACATTGAAAGGAGTTGTTCATCCGGAAAACTATCATTGATCTCAAGTTCGTCACAAGGACGTCCTTGCTCCTCTAACCGGGACGAATGCTCGGCTACTTGATTCTCACTCCCTCTGCGGTCCACGATAAGTCTTGCCTTGGAATCCTTCTTGGTCATGAGGTACCGGAGTGCTGCATGGTCAGTGTGAACTATGACCTTGGCACCCATCAAATAAGGGCGAAATTTTTCCATGGCAAAGACTATTGCTAGAAGCTCCTTCTTCGTGACTGTGTAGTTCATTTGAGCAGAATTCATTGTCTTGCTGGCATAGTAGATTGGATGAAACACTTTGTTCATCCTTTTCCCAAGCACATCACCCACAACAACATCGCTTGCATCACACATAAGCTCAAATGGTGCACTCCAATCCGGCACCGTGATAATGGGAGTGGTAGTGAGCTTGTGTTTTAAGAGTTTAAAAGATTGCATACAATGATCATCAAAACTGAATTTGGCATCCTTCTCTAACATCTTGCATAATGGATTCACCACCTTAGAGAAATCTTTGATAAATCGCCGGTAAAAACCGGCATGGCCAAGAAAGCTACGGACTCCTTTCACTGAAATAGGTGGTGGCAACGTTGAAATAACCTTGGTCTTTGCCTTATCAAGCTCAATTCCATTCTTTGAAATCTTATGGCCTAAAACGATTCCTTCCTCCACCATAAAAGTGACATTTTTCCCAATTCAAGACCAAATTCATTTCTTTAGACCGAGCAAGGACTCTATCAAGATGAGTCAAGCATTCGGCAAAAGAATCCTGACGATAATAAAGTCATCCATAAATACTTCTAGAAAGTCCTCCACCATGTCGGTGAAGATTGCCATCATACATCTTTGGAAAGTGGCTGGGGCATTACAGAGTCTGAATGGCATGCGAGCAAAGGAAAAAGTTCCATATGGGCAAGTAAAGGTAGTCTTCTCTTGATCCTCCGGGGCTATCAAAATTTGATTATATCCAGAATACCCGTCGAGGAAACAATAAAAGGCCCGACCTGCGAGCCTATCCAACATTTGATCCAGGAATGGTAAAGGAAAATGGTCTTTACGGGTTACCATGTTGAGCTTGCGGTAGTCCATGCACACCCGCCATCCGGTAGCCATCCTTGTAGGAATGCGTTCATTTTTATCACTGTCATTCCACCCTTTTTTGGAACGCATTGGACCGGAGAAGTCCAAGCGCTATCCGAAATTGGATAAACAACACTCGCATCATGCCATTTTATAATCTCCTTCTTCACCACCTCTTGCATAGATTCATTGAGTCTTCTTTGATGTTCTATAGAGGGTTTGGATCCTTCCTCCAATATGATCTTATGCATGCAAAATGCGAGGCTAATACCCCGAATATCCGCCAAGATCCAACCGATTGCTTTCTTCCTCCTCCTTAGCACTTTTAAAGTTGAGTCAACCTGCATTTGGGTTAGGCAAGAGGAAAAAATAACTGGTAAACTACAAGAGGGACCAAGGTATTCATACCTGAGGTGGGAAGGAAGTGGCTTCAACTCCAGATTCGTAGGTTCTTCAATGGATGGCTTTGTTGGTGGGGTCTACCTGTTCTCCAAGTCCAAGGACAATTTTCTGGGAGCATAAGAATAAGACCCCATGCCTTGAAGGGAATGAGTGCTCTGAAGCACACCATCTACCACTGAGTCCTCGTGATTCAACAAGGCCAACTCCACAGGATCATCAACCTGGATCATAGCACTGACATCGTCAATAATAACCTCGGACACGAGGTCCATAAAAGAGCAAACTTCAGTGCTGTTGGGCTGCTTCATAGATTTGCATACATGGAAGACCACTTTTTCATCACCAACTCTGAATGTAAGTTCCCCAGCTTCAACATCGACCAAGGCCTTCCCGGTGGAAAGGAAAGGCCTCCCCAAGATAATAGGGACCTCAAAATATACCTCACAATCGAGGATAACAAAATCTGCCGGCAATATGAATTTTTCCACTCTCACTAAGACATCATCAATAATACCTAGGGGCCTCTTCATTGATCTATCCGCCATTTGCAAGCGCATAGAGGTCGCCCTAGGTTGTCCGATACCCAAAGTCTAACACAAAATATGGCATCAAATTTATGCTTGCCCCAAGATCACATAGGGCTTTTGCAAAGTCTGCACTCCCAATTGTGCAAGAATAGTGAAGGCACCCGGATTTTCAAGTTTTGGTGCCATGGAGTGAACAATAGCACTCACTTGGTGAGTCATCTTAATTGTATCACACTCCATGGACTGCTTTTTAGTCACCAAGTCCTTCATGAACTTAGTGTATCCTGGCATTTTCTCCAAGGCCTCAACCAATGGAACATTTATGGTAAGACTCTTCATCATGTCAAAGAACTTTTTAAACTGGGTCTCTTGCTTCTATTTTTCCAATCTCTGAGGATAGAGAGGAGGTGTCCTAGGAAATGGTGCCTTTGGGGCCACCGATTCCGGCATGTCAATTATGTGCTCCCTAGACGGGTTCACATTTATACCCAAATCTTCCCCATTGTCATGAATGTCAATTCTTACCTCACCTTCAATTTTCTCATCCATTGCTTGTTCCACATCAACTGGTAACTCATCTTGGGGTACAACTTCATCATCAACAACAACCTTCTTTGGCCCCGAAGTACTTGCTTTACCACCTTTTCCACTCCGAGTAGTCACCACCATGGCATGACCGGTGTTGTTGTTGTTCCCACCCTTGGGGTTCACTACCGTATCACTCGGTAGTGCACCCTTCGGGCGTGTGTTTAAGGCATGTGAAATCTGACCCATTTGTACTTCAAGATTTTGGATAGAAGTAGTGTGAGAGGATATCTGGGCATCCGATTCTTCATTTCTCTCCATCATATGTTTGAACATGTTTTCTATCCGACCCATCTCTGATCTTGAAGAACTTTGTCCATGAGTTTGATATGGATGGGGGTTGCTTGGTTGTTGGTACATCGGGGGCCTTTGATAACCCGACCCCTGACTACCTTCGCCTCCCCAATTGATGTTGTTATTTCTTCCATTCCAATTCCCTTCGTTGTTGTTCCCCCATTGTCGGTCATTATTTTTGTTCCATTGACGATCATTGGTATTGCTCAAATTCCTAACATTGTTATTGTTCCAGTTTCGCGGCCTTTGGTTCCCCCAACTTTGAGTATTACCTTTCCCTTGGTAGTTTTTTGCATACATAACATCCTCATCTTGGTCATCATATTTTTCATCTTGTTCATGACCACTCGGACCTTGATCACCATCATTTTGCCTAACATTCCCCCGGGGTCTCCTTTGGTTTCCTTGCATATGCACTCCTTCCATAGCATTTACTTGCTTCGGCCCTTGCAATTGTTGGAGTTGGGCTTTAGCAAGTTGGTTCATGGTTATTGTGAGCTTGGCAATTGCTTGCCCTTGTTCTCGGAGTTCCTTGTGGAGACTATTCACACCGGTTTCCCCTTGAGGCACATTTGCTCTACTTTACCAAGCCGAAGATGTGTCGGCCATTTCATCAAGAATCTCATATGCCTCCGGGTATGTCAACTTCATAAAATTACCACCGGCCAATTGGTTGACCACATATTGATTTACCGTGTTGATTCCCCGGTAGAATGTTTGTTGTATCATAACCTCGGTCATGTTATTGTTCGGACACTCCTTGACCATGGTTATATAGCATTCCCATATTTCATGTAGTGGCTCATTTGGCTCTTTTTTGAATGCCAAAATCTCATCTCGAAGGGCCGTCATGTGGCCTGGGGAAAAGAGCTTTGCAATAAATTTATCTACGAGCTTGTCCCAAGTGGATATAGAATGGTTTGGGAGACGCTCAAGCCAATCCAATGCCTTTATCCTAAGTGAGAACGGGAACAACCGTAACCGTAATGAGTCCTCCGACACATTAGTTTTCTTACTCCCCCAGCAAGTATCAACAAAGCCTTTGAGATGCTTATAGGCATTCTGGTGCGCGGCTCCGGTGAAATATCCTCTTTGCTTTAGGAGAGTGAGCATCACATTTGTGATTTGGTAGTTCCCCGCTCGAATCCTTGGTGGGACTATGGCACTAGCTTACCCCTAGTTTGGAAGGACCCGAGGAACAGCTCCAAGAGCTGGAGGTGGGGGAGGGTCTGGGATATCATCCTGGATATTGGCCTGTCGGCCCCTTCTTTGTGGAGGAATTTGATTAATTTCATCTTCTTGATTCTCATAAACCTCCTCCCCTGGAATCACATTTCTTAGCGGATCATCCATTGTACCTAAGTAAACAAAACAAGCAAGTTAAAAATAGAAGGAAAGAAAAACACACTACACTTTTAGTCACAGAGATAGTCACACCGTTAGAGCTCCCTGGCAGCGGCGCCAAAAAGTGATCGCGCCTCACCCATACTACTATATAAGTAGGAAGGCAATGATCGTGTAGCTTTTACCCAAATGGTCGGGATCGAATCCACATGGATTCTATAATGGGAGTGAGTGTCTAAGTGATCTAAAAGGGTCGAGTGTTTCTAATTGCACTTCTAAACATTTGTCTGTGTTGAACTATGCTAAGTGTACTCTATTGTTTGTAAGCTAATTAATGACTAAATTTGTTTTTTTTATTGTTTTCTGATATTGATAAAGGCACTAGGGTCATGACCTTTGCCTAGGTGGATACACAACGAGGTTCAATTCTAAGGTCGGGGAATTAGCTAGGGATACAACTATAACCAATGCACGAAGGTGCTCACTCTATACCTCTCGGTAGTTTGAGTGATTTTACCCTAATTGCCCCTCTCGAGGTCAATTGAGCGTCAATTAATCAAGCAATTAAGGATTAGGTAGGGTATTACTCTCTCGAGGTTTAACCCGTTAATTAAGGCTCAAGTAGGGTTTGACCATTTCTGGGTTTAACACGATTGATTGGGACTACAAATCTCTTGATAATGCCCTAATTTCCTATTAGGCTAATTTCTAGACTCAAGTCTTCTTTCTCAAGAAATACCCAAGTCATGAAAAGGCTAATTAGTATTTGCAACCACTAATTATAACAATAGAAACCTTGAACTAGCCTAAATAGCCAACACCCATTAATTTCCCAACCTTAATTTCAAAAACCCATTACATACCCACACTAGGGTTGAGCCACAACCCTAGCTAATGGGTCTAGCTACTCATAATCAAAGATGAAAACAATGATAGAGAAGAAGAATAACCCATTTAATTAATTCCTAACAATGAAATTGAAGTTTCAATGTTAAAAATGCAAGAACAAAGAAAGAAAGATGAAAACCCTAATATATTCACGTGCTCTCTATTTCAGAAATTACAAGATCTGTAAAGAAATTACAAAATAGTCTATTTTTAATCTGGCAAATTTTTGGACAAAAATGCCCTGCGGGACCACTGCGGACCGCGAAAACATGACCGCGGCCCGCTAAAATATTGAGGCTGCTGAGCTGCTGGTCTTCTTGGTAAGGTTCGATCGCGGACCGCGAAATAAGGACCGCAGACCGCTGTGAGAATTTTCCTGGCCTGTACCCTCACAGGAATGCCACCGCGGACCGCGGTGGAAAGTTTCCTTGTGTTCAACCTCACTGGAATGCCACCGTGGTCCGTGAAATGAGGACCATGGTCGTAGTGGATACTTGCCTTATTTTTGACCTCACTGGAATTCCACCGCGGATCGCGAAATGAGGATCGCGGCCGCGATGACCTTTTTGCTTGATCATCTTTGTTGTGTTTGATCCTTGTGCCAGATTCACTCCTGTTTTGAGCATATTTTAGACTAAGTGTCTTCATTTCTGGTTCAATCCTGCAACAAGCACAACGTATAAGCTTTCGGGGTCCCTTTGTGTACCATTATATCCAAAATTCATGTATAAGGGAATGGAAAACGAGGTAAAAATCCAAGTTATCAGTGTACCACAAAGTTTATATTTCTTGTGGTCTGCTGATCGCCTTTGATTTTCTGAATCCCCCATTCAGAGGGGAATTTAATTACCTGATGCAACGTGGAGAGTATCGCTTTCATGTCGTGGATCCATGGCCTTCCCANATTTCTCCTTTTGTTATAACCGTAGAGTTATCAAACCCTGATATGGCTCGTGCCCTTGGGATTGCTTGATTCCCCAGTAGCATTTCTTCCACGACTCTTAGCAAAATGATATTGACTGAAGTACCTGGATCAATCAACACTATTTTTATGTTAGTGTCATAAATAATTAAAGATATTACTAGAGCATCGTTGTGCGGAAGCATTAATTCGCCGATATCTGCATCATCGAAGGTTATATCGTCTTCTTCCATATTTTCACGAGCCCGTTTCCAATGTGTAATTGTGAACTTTGTGGTTGTTTTGCAGATCACTCCGTTTACTTCTTCACCTCCGTGTATCACGTTGACGATTCGTTTTGGAGAAAGAGGCTTTGGGGGCTCCTGCCTGTTCCTCATATATGTCTGTTTACCTTATCACTAAACAATTATGTTAAATAGCCCTGTTTCAATAAATTTTCTACTTCACCTTGTAAAAATCTGCAATCTGCAGTTTTGTGCCCATGATCGTTGTGGAATTTACACCAGTGATCTGGGTTCCTTCTACTTGGATTTGACCGCATCTCTTTGGGCCACTTAACCTTGTATCCCATGTTCCTCAATATTGAGACAAGTTCAGTAGTACTTACATTAAAGGTATGATCCCCAATTTGAGTACTACCTCTAGATCGTTCATCTCGATCTTTTCTAGATCTAGACGAGGATGAGACTACGTCTCTTCCCTTGTGGTCTATAGACCGACCTAGTATTTTTGAACCTGGGGCGAATATCGCGTCCCGAGGGTCCTAAGTAAGGATCGTACCTTCTTTTATCTGATTCAAGACGTCTGGATCTGGAATGATCTTCATCTCTCGAACGAGCAATGATATCTTCTTCTATTCTGAGTTTAGTACTATACCTGTTATATACATCGTTCCATGTTGTAGCGGGGAATTCTCTTAGACTTTCCTTAAGTCGTCTCGTGGCTTCTAAGCTTTTATCGTTTAGGTTGCTTGCAAATTCCATGGCTGCCTAATTATCAGGCACCCTAGGTAACTGCATTCTTTCTCGTTGAAACCTGTCTACAAACTCAGGGAGTAGTTCCCTGTCTCCTTGTTTTAATTTGAATATGTCTTCCATTCTCTTCTCAACTTTTTGTGCACCAGAGTGGGCTTTTATAAACAAATCTGCAAGCTCAGCAAAAGAGTCAATAGAATTTTGAGGGAGAAGAGAATACCAGGTTAGGGCCCCTTT